>APFE031598099.1:145322-171698 GCA_000404065.3 Pinus taeda
GGAAGGAAAAATTATATTGGAACCAGAAGCAGTCACAGAAACAAGAACTCGACAGCTACGAAATTGATCAATTTCAGAGTATCTCATCAAGTGGAAGAATTTATCAGATGAAGATTCCGCATGGGAGAATGAGAATTTTATACAGAAGCATCCAGAACTACTCAAGCGTTGAGGACAACACTTTTTTTAAGAAGAGGGGCATGTTAGGTCCCTATAATACTAGTGATTACCCCATTACTATTGTAGTTGTATCCCTTATTAATATTGTTGTTCCCCTGTTGCCCCCATATTTTTATTACTGTGCCCCACAGAATCCTTCTATTGTTATTTTTGTGGCTTTATATTATTACTGTTAGGTCGGCTAGGTTATATTATGACTCCTTAGATCCTATATATAGAAACAAGGTTTTTTCATTTGAATCATCAAGGAATCATTCATTTGTGTAAGTAAAGGAGGTTTCCCCCTTGAAGAGGCTAAATTCTGAGGCGTTGATATATCTTTTCTATATTTTTGTGAGCTGGTTTCATAACAGAAGCATTGGAAGCTTTTGCAGGTCTTTCACCGTATCTACTCCCACTTGCAAACCCTAAAAACTGTTAGATTTGTCCATGTGAAAAAGAATGATAACATGTTAGCAGATCATTTGGCAAATGAAGGATTCACCAATAGGGACAGGGATTCTCGGCATGCTTGGGATTTATTACCTCTAGGAAAACTGTGGGAGGATTGTCTCTGTTAGGAAAACATAGATATGGAGCTATTATTTAACAAAATGGATCGAAGGGGTTTAGGAGGTAGGCAGGAGGATGGAGATCGCTAAACCATATGCCCTTTTGGTTTTGGCTACAATCCAAAGCTCTATTTCTTTCGATTGGGTGGTGAAAGGACTGACTCGGGAAGTACCATCGGTTTGGTCATCTATTTTTATATTGCTTAGATGGTGTTTGACAGAGTATATGGGAGGAAGGCTCAAGAACTTCCCACCCACTGGATTAATGGTTTCCACTTGGCAAAAAGAGTGCGCATGATTTTACGCAAGACGAGCGATTCAAAATCCTAAGTGGTATATCGGGTGGGGTCCAAGTGGTTTCTATTTTTTTAGAGCTTGCCCCTAATTCCACTCTTCATGTGACACCTTGTGGAGAGGAGGTGAGAGAAAACCGCCCTCGTCAGGTTGTTAACCGTCGCGCTACTTGTCCCCTTGATATCTACGAAGACCGTCGGATCCAAGTCGAGTGATCAACGACGAAGATTTGTTTGTGTTAGTTGGTTTGGTGTTTCAAACCCGATAGAGTTTAGAGAGTTGGGATTTAAGTTTTCATCGAGATCGTAAGAAAGGTTTTAGTGTGGCTTGTTGTTGACATTCTTGTGGACCCTCGGAGGGTCATTTGTGGTATTTTTTATGGGCCTCAGTTCTATGGACCCATCTTCCAAGGAGTTCAGTATTCATTTGGTACACGTCAGTATGACCAGATGGTTGTTTGCTTGCTTTTTGCCCAAAATGTTTGGCTGGATCTCACTGGTTTTCCTGTTCAAGCTTCTCATGGTTTTGGGTGTGTGCTTTGGTTTTTGCCTACTCTGCTGTCTATTGAACTCTCACAGAGAGGGTGTGGTTACATGTAAATTATGTACTATTATATAGATTAATAGAAGGTCCTACTCTTAATTGATAAAATAAAAAAAAATAATAAAATAAATAAATAAAAAAAAAAAAAAATAATTATAATGTTTTGAACTGATAAAACAACATTTCCTCTGTAAATTGTAGTCCAACCAATATTAAGTTGGAAATGCATATTGTAATACTTCATGTTTCATATAATATAATTTAAGTGGTTGAACTTATTTACATTTGTATCTAATATTATTTACTATTGTAATTAACATATGTAACTTTGTGTTTTCAAATTAGATGATTATGCACATTGTATGACATTTTTTAGTGTAGTCGCAAAATCATACTAATTAATTTATGCTGATTAATAATGAAAACATAAAATCAACCTAAAACTACTAAATTAATAGTTTATATTGATTAATGACAAACACTAATAAAATGAATATGCGATAATTAAATTAGTCATTATAATGATTATTAATGAAAGTAAATGAAATGAATATAAACTACTAAGTTAGTCATTTATATAATGAATATGAAACTGCTAAAAAAAAACAAATGACTACTATAAATGGTAAATTTTTTATTAGAAATGACGACTAAAGTTTGCACATATATGAGTATAGTAGCTAATTTACAATATCTTATAACACGACCAGAATTTAGTCATATTTTTTTTGTCATTGATTGGTTTCAAAAGATGACTAAAATTTTCATATATATGACTATTAGTAGGTTATTTATATTATCTTATAATGCGACCAACATTTTGGTCATATTTTTTTGGGAAATAATTGGTTTTATCTTGTGATCATGTAATAGTATATTTTGTTGTGTATTCAGTCATTAATTGTGACTATTAATGACTATGTCAACAACTAAATTAATGACCAAATTTATAACTAAATATACTACTACATAATAAAATTGAGGCAACCATTTAGTGAGTAAGTTAAATATGACTAAAAATTGGTCGTGTTATAAGATACTATAAATTAGCCACTATTGGTCACCCAATGCAAAATGATTGTTTATATGAAAATTTTAGTTGTTTTTTTAGTAACTAATTTTCCATTTTGTACTAGTGTTTCAAACCATTCTTGATGGGATTCCTCAAGAAAACTTAAATAGTAAAGCTAAGGTGAAAATAGATCCATCCTCCTTAAATTGGTAAGGTAAGGCATTAGCTATGACATTTCTTTTACCTTTCTTATAGATAATATAATATTCATAATTTAGTATCTTGGTGTCCCTCTTATGTTATTTTGGTGAGGATAACCTTTGTTCAAGTACTTAAGACAATGATGGTCAATATTGAACAAGAATCATCACTTGATGAAGTATAATTGCTAGGTATTTGTGGCATGCAATATTATTATCATCTATTTCTCATATATATTTATCCAAATTGTTGTCATATAATGGCTTACTAATGAATGGGTGACCTTTCATTAGTAATAATTGATGACCTCTACTTGAGGCATCCCATTCCAAGATAAAAAAACATTAAAATATGGTATATAAGTCAATATTAAGGTGGTGCACATGGAATATTTTACATTTGAATGGTGCACATAGCATATTTCAAATTTTAGAATGTTTTTCCTATCGCCTCATTCAAAATAAAAGAAATTCTTTTATTACTAAGGTTAAAGCGGGTACAATTTTTCATGACCTTTTACAAACTTCTTATAGTACTCTATAAGTCCTAAGAATTCATGCAAGATATTTATGGTTTTTGGATGGGGCCACATTTTCATAGATATGACTTTGGGATCAACTCGTACTCCTTCCTTTCTTACAATGTGACCCATGTACTTAAACTTTGAAGCCTCAAAAGCACATATCACTAGTAGAAAATGGGAAACTAGTGACTAAGTGACTAGAAACGTTAGTCACCATAGCTTTTCTAAGTGAAATTCTACCCAAAATGAGAAATCTTAAGTGACCCCACTAAAAATGACTAACATAAATGACTAATTTAGTCTTTGGTTAAAATATATGACTAACTAATAAGTAATACAACTGAAAATGACTAACATGAATGACTAATTTAGTCTAGGAACAAAATCCTTGATATTCTGGTTCTTTTTCATGTTGGCTTTATTAAAGTTGATCTCTTTGTTGGTGGATTAAGGGAATCCAAAAAACCCTTATCTACAACCCTCTATCTCTATCAAGATTATTAGGGTTTTAATATTCTCAACGGCCTCTCTCACTTAGCATTTATTGTAATGGTGTTCTTTTGCCGCAAGCTTAGTGGCCTCAAGTTCAATGTGATGACAACGAACCCTTAATTGTCTTGAATGACTTTCACAACATTTAGTTTCATTGTGTGCAATCTAGGGCTTGTTGTTGCGAATTAAGAATGGAGATTGATCATATATAAATTATGACTAATGTATATGAAAGTTATTGAATAAGAATCTTGAAATTGATTGACATTTTATTGTCTCTTGTTCGACCTATTATGATATTTGTGGTAGATATTATTTATTATTTAGAGATCTTGACATGTTAAGATCTTAGTTTATTATTAATACTAATGACATGTTGTCCTTTTCTCTTTTCAAAGAAAAACCATGTAGGAAACCTAAAGGATTCTTCCCCACATTCATGGATGACATCCCCAATAAACTCATTGACATAAGATAATACATTAAGAATAGTGGGATTTAAGCTAAGCACTTGCCAAAACATATCTAGCTAAATATCCAACAAAATAGATACAACTAGTTGAACTTGCCCCTCCTCTTGGCATGTTGTTCTTTTTATTAAAATACTTGGTTAATTAAAAAAAATATATATTATGTACCCCACATCAAACTCTAATACTATATGAAATTTCTTACCTTACTATCTCATTATAAAAATATTAAAAAAAGAAATATATATAAATCTTATTGACATTTATCATTAAACCAAATCTCCAAAATTTAAAATTCTATTTTAAATATCTATTCTATAGATTTACATTACTCCCATATTCTTGATCCCAAAAAAAAAACATCTTCCCATTTTTCATCACAAACCCTCTTTCCATTTTGCATTATCATATATTATCTTCTTTTATTACTCTTTTGTGAATCCCAAAAATTAAAGATACCCTCTTTCTATTTTGTATTATTGTATATTTCCTAGTGTGGATGGACCTAGGTGTTATAGACATATTTGGGCATTGCAACTCCAATCTTATATGTCGATAAACTAGGGCTCTTCAACCCCTAAAAGTGTTGTTTCATACCCCAAAGGATCATGGTCAACTGATTGCATCATTCCCCAAAAAGTTCCATCTAAAAAACCATCTAGAAATGGCCAAAACATGACCATACTGACTGCTCCACTGTCAGGGTGTGATGCATATTGACTCCTACACTAGCCAGGTGTGATGCATATTGATAAGGTCTTCTATAGGGTGTGATGAGCTAGGATGGACAAATGTCCAAGATAGTTTGCTAAGTGGATGCTCATGGAATCTTCTAGAAACTTCTCATATGACACTTGCCTCTTTGAATTTTCCTAGGGATGAGTAAGAGATCCAAGAAATCTCCAAGTGGAACCAAAAACAACAAGTGGAATGACACTAATCAAAACCCCAAAGATGACTCATACCCTTGCACACATATATAAATGAATCCTTCATCTGAGAGATCTAGAGGTTGGAATTTTGTAATTTGCAAGGAAGTGCTGATAGTTTGTGGTTGAGAAAGAGCATTGTATTGTTGGTGTGATCTTTCTTTTCATGAGGTGAAAAGGGCTTTGATGTTGGGAGAATGATGCTGGATCAGACAGCTGGGTTGTAATTGTCCCTTCTATTTAATAAAGTTCTTTGATTTTTCTTCCATACAATTGTGCAAGTATTTCAGATCTCTTGCTACATTTGTTTCTCCTTTTTGGCATTTCTCACATTAAGGGAACGAAAAACAAATACATGCATTTGCATTTGCATTTAGCTTGTGTGTGAAAAATGATTTAGGAAAGTGCATTTAGTGTGTGCTCTTTGCTCTTTGTTTGAAAGAATCGTAATTTTCTTTCCCTAGTAGTTAAGGATTTTTATTGATCAAAATAAACAACAATTGTTTATCATTGTAGATTGCATTTTTAGGAATTTCAGATCAACATCACGCGGTGAACCATTGAAAGGAAAACTTTTAAACAAGATCAACTCTAAAATAAATCTCAATGAACTTAACAATGCTTTGGAATCTAACGCAACACATCTAGAGGTCTAGGCTAGAGATGTGTTCTGGCGTCGTAAAATCTAGTAACTATCATTTTCGTCGAAGGTTGGATGATTCCTCCTCTTTGATACAACAAGTGCTAGCACATACTTGTGCTCCTCGTACCGTAGAGTATATATTGGGAGACCACAATATGCTTACATCCTTTATCCATAGGAAGCCCTGTCTGCCACCCTATCGATCGCAATGCACTGAACACAACATTCGGGAAGATGGATTGCCATAGATAATTCCTTGTTAATTTCTCTTTAATTTATCACCAAGGTGTATATTGTAGTTTTGTGATTGGTTTGGTAATCCCTTTGTCTATATTTCCAGAGTAGTCACTTTCGTTCCTTTTCGACTCTTCAAAAGAAAAGGTCCATCTGAGCACTTGTCACTTCAGGCTAATTAAATATCGAAGTGGACTAGAGTCATCTTTAGCTTTTTATCGACTCTTAAAAATTGAGAAAGAAAAGTTGTGTCAAAGCGTCATTAAAATTTATTAAATTAGGAATAACTTCATTTTCCCCCTAATTTTGAATTGATCAAGTAATCCGCAATCGTGGAAGAAAGTCAATCAAAACCCCGTCATTCATGGACACTAGCAAGTCAATTGTCTTTGATTCTAGAAATGAAACCATTCTGGGCAAAATGGTCTTGTTTAACTGATTCCAATTCATCTGGTTTATTTGAAACTTTCAGTTCAACATCATCAAAGACTACAGTTACTCCGATAATTTCTGGTGCATCTGCCTCTAGAGAAGAAGTTTCGCAGTTACAAGAGGACACTAGAACTGATCCTAGTGTAATGTTACCTGAAACAACTCCATCTAGAGTTGATCTAGAGACTGACGTTCACTTACCTAAACATATGGAAGTTGAGTTCCAGAATTCAGAAGGTGACACCCCTATGGTATCTATCACTGCAGAAGCTATACCTTCTTCGGCAACATAAATGTTTTACAGACCTGACAATCTACCTCTTTCACCTAGACTGATTGCTATAGAGGAGATAGTAGAGGATCCTCCATCCAGTACCTCTTTACATTTTGGGACTGGGATTCATCTATATCCTTCTACTCCTAAAGTTTGTTCTTTTAATCATCCTTCATTGCAAGTTCCTGTCAAATTGCTAGGAAATATTTTGGATAGACTAAACACGTCTGAGCAACCATCAACATCTAGGACTGTGTCATCTGGTACAGCTATAGCAGAACTACCTACTGCCATTCCTACAATGTTTTCTAGTATACCATTTGTCCCAGCTAGTTATCAATCACTAGCTGGAGTCCACTCAGGGGCTGTTTCGATGACATGGTCCGTTCCTATTTATTCATCCCGAATCCCCTCTGGTATTTTTATGTTGAAACTCAACAAATTGATCCTATAGGCCAATATCAATTTGGGTAGTATTCTTTTTCATTGTTCCCTCCTGGAGAACAACCATATGAGAGTTTACAACAAAATTCAGATCAAACAAGAATTACCTCCAGCGGTTGGGTACCAATACTACCTCAACAACCAAGGGTTGTATATTCAATGCAACCAACCCAACTCATGTCAAATATTCACACTACCCCTACTATTGTGACTGTGTTGCAAGTACAAGCACTGCCTGTTGTGTGTCAACCTCAAGTCTCTCAAGTTGTAATAGAACAACCTCTTGTCTCTATAGCTCAATCACAACCTCAAGTTAGTGCTTCCTTACCTAGAATGACTTAGGCTCAAATGGGTATTATCACTCCACATCTTGGTCAATCTTCCAGTATTGGACAACAACAAATGGTCCAACAACCATGGCTGATACAATACCAACAACTGCAATTCCAGCAAACCTACTGAGGACCTAAGCAACAAGGCTTTGTAGGTAATGGACAACTACATTTTCAAAACAGTTATCAACAACCACATTATACTGGTTATGTCCAACAACCTTATCAAAGTTACCAACATCAGATACATTATGCTGGTATGCAAAGACTTACTGCTCAGGCAATCCCATCTTATCCTGGGTATGCTTCACCTAACTTGAATCAATAGTTGCCTTTAATAGCAACTCTAGAATTACCATATTTGAACCGGCTGACGAATGATTCAATTGCATATGCCCCTTGGTGGCCACCGATTTCTCATAAAACTACCTCCGACATTCCTAAATTAAATGGAAATCCAAGTGAATATCCATCAAATCATGTAATGGCTTTTCATTTGTGGTTCTCATCTAACATCCTAAATGATGATTCGATTAGGCTTCACCTTTTTCAGAGAACAGTCACTGGTCTAGTAGCAAAATGGTATATTGAATTTCCTAGAGCTTCGTTCAATAACTTTAGCACCCTTGCCACTACTTTTCTAACCCACTTTCAGTTATCCATATGGTACGAAACAAGAACAAAACTCCTTACCAACTTTAAACAGACCATGAATACTCACATATTTGATCATATTCATGAGTGGCGATGTCGTCGTCGAATGGTAAAGATGTATGTCCCTGATCAACTTTTAGCTAAGTGGTTTATTAAGTCCTTATTACCATCTATAACTGAGAACGTGGCGAAAGGAGGAGTTGTCACTGAAGAGCAAGTCATTGCTCATGCCAAATATTTAGACTTGATCTATACTTAGTTTGGCACACTCTACGACAAAATTCCTGACGCTCCCAGACCAGAATTTTCTGTTCCTCCCCCTCCTAAATCGAAGAGGGAATCTCACACCGGTGATGGCGTGACCGATACCTCAAGCAGGCAAACCGCAAAGGCTCTATCTAGCAAAGCCCTTGTAGTTTCTAGTCGAAAAGAAAATGACAAACCTCTTGCCTCAGAGATCAATGCCATGTCATCTGATAAGGGCAAGAATCCAAAGCAACCAGGGGGCAAGAAGAAAGGGAAAAATAATAAGAAGAAACAAGAGAATTCAATTCCTAAAAAATCTTCTGAAAACTCTACTGGGCAAAAGAAACCTTTTAATCCATGTTACATATGTAATGAGGACCATTGGATGAGAGATTGTCCATATCGAGCTGAAGTTACGAAATTGTTAAAGACTTCAAGTACATTAGCGATGTTGACTAATCCATTTCCGAACCCATAAACTAATTTGGTTTCTATTGATCATGCTTTCACATCACAAGTGCTTATGATATCCATCTCAAAATAGTAGAATTATGATTTGATATTGACAAGGAATAAAGATTATGGGAATCCACCATCGTCAAACAACAAGGCTACAAATCAACCTAGTAGTTCGATGACGACTTCACCAGAAGTTGTTACACCCATTATTCCTGAATTAACTGTAAAGCCACCAAAGGGAGTCGTACATAAATCAACATTTAATCCTCGTGCTCGAGCTGCACAGAATTATAATATAGTGGAGGACCTACCTCAATTTCCATCCACTATGTTGACACTTGAAGTACTACAGAATTGCCCCTCCCAAAAGAAGGCTTTGTTATCAGCAATAGGTGGGATTGATCCAGAAGATTCCAATCTTGTGGCCTTTAACCATAAAGGATATGCACCTCAGTTACCAGCCCAACTCGCTTTCCTTATATAGATGAAAGCCCTCAATAAAACTGTTCATCGAACAATAATTGATGAGGAAGCATCTACCTGTACTATGTCAATGAGTTGCTGGAAAACTTTAGGTTCACCACCCTTGTCACGATCATCAACAACATTAAAAGCATTCGATGGAAGAACATACTCACTATATGGGATTTTAAGTAACTTGCAAGTTGAACTGGGGGGCAATATAATAGAGATTGAAGTCGAGGTCATTGATGGAAACCCTGACTACAATATCTTTTTGGGAAGGCCCTAGATTTATGCTATGGATGCCATTGTGTCTACATATTTTAGAAAGATTGCATTTCCCTTCCAAGGTGGAATTATAATTGTTGACCAACTAACCTTATTTCTAAATAGTTCATAAGCTGCTAGAAGCATTCCATTGATCCATGGAAGTCCTCAATCACTTCAAAATGTCAAGGTAGGTCTCCTAAAAGACCCATGCTTAATGGGTACTTTTTCCCTACCGCCTCCAACTGGTCTTGTGGAAGTGGCCATGGTGGAAACTTGTCATATGATCTCTTCTACATCGTCTAAGATTAAGAACTCTGACCATTTTGACAGTGTGGATCACCGAAAGGTGTTGCCTGGCAAACCCGAATCAGCACTCAACAAGTGTTTGGATAGATAGGTATCTAGAGTATGGTACCTCTTCTGATCCTTGGTCTCGTATACATTCTATAGACGAAGGGATAATTCAGTTGATGATGATAGGAGAGACATCGTGGGAAGATTACCACCATCATTCCCACCTTCAAGATACCAATGAAGATTATTCAAGCGACCTTAATCATCCTTCAGTTTTTGATTTTCTATCAAATACTCTAAATACAGTGGATTCCGAGAGAAATCTGTCCAATATCGAAGAAACTATCACCATAAATATTTCGACCAAACCTAATGTCGCAGAGAATATTCATGTTGGCAAATATTGCTCTCCATCAGAACTGGAGATTTATTGTGCTCTCTTTCGTGAATTCAAAGATGTCTTTGCATGGTCATATGAAGAAATGCCAGTCATTGAATCGAGAATTGTTGAACATGAAATCAAGATGTATCCAAATGTCAAATCAGTATGACAATGGCTTCGACTGGGCCATCCGAAGAATGCCACTGCCATTAAGGTGGAAGTTGAAAAACGTTTGCATGTTGGTTTCATTTACCCTATTTCCCTCACTGATTAGGTATCAAATATTGTTCCTGTGATGAAAAAGCAAGGAAAAATTAGAATGTGCATCGATTATAGGGATGTAAATCAAGCATGACCAAATGACAACTATTCTACACCCTTCATCGACCAGATAATTGATGAATGTGCCATATGCGGAATCTTTTCATTTATGGATGGATTTTCTGGATACAATCAAATCAATATCCACCCACAAGACCAGTCAAAGACTGCATTTATATGTTCGTGGGGCACATTTGTGTATCGTAAATTACCGTTCGGTTTGAAGAATGCAGGGGAAACTTTTTCAGAGGGCAATGAACTACGCCTTCCATGACATCAAACACATCGTTCAACCATATATCGACGATCTACTAGCTCATTCGCGAAAGCAGACTGGTCATCCGCAACATTTGAGAGCCATATTTCTACATTGTTGACACTACAAGATACAACTCAATCCGCACAAGTGTGTGTTTGTTTTGGTTCTAGTTGATTACGTGGTTTCGTAGTTTCTTAGGATGGAATTTGACTTGACCCATTTAAGGTTCAGGTGATTCTTGACATGCCTCCACCTTCAAATTTGCTTCAGATTTAGAAACTCCAAGGGAAAGCTAACTTTATGAGGAGATTCATTCCACATTATGCCGAGCTTGCTAAACATTATACACGTTTGTTGAAAAAAGGAATACCCTTCCACTGGGATCAGGTTGCGCAAGCTTTTTTTTATGCTTTAAAAGGTTCCCTGATAAAAGAATCATTAACGTATGCTCCTGACTATAAAAAAGACTTTAACCTATATCTCGCCACTGCAAATACAACTATCGCTATGGTTTTAGTGCAAGAAGATAATGGAATAGAACATCCTATATATTATTTAGGTTGCAACCATAATGATACAGAAAGCAAGTACTCTTATGTTGAAAATCTAGCTTTAGTAGCCATCCAAGCAGTACAGAGATTTCGACACTATGTTCTCTTTCGCAAGACTACAGGGTGTCAGATTGCAACCCTATGACCTACATTCTGTCACGTCAATTATTTGATCGAGAATTCACCAAATTCAAATCAAAGAAGTCTCTCATCTTCGTGGAGTTACTTTGTGACCTTCCATCGCCATCCAACGATTAAACATCTAAAGCATCAATCATGGATGAGACTCTGTTTCTGATATCATCAAGCGATCCATGGTACGGAGATATACTGGTCTATCTCTAAACCCAAGGTTTTATGCCTAATACCTCTCACTCTGAATAGTGACATACTCGATACTAAGCCAAAGACTACCTGATCATTGGTGATACACTTTACCATCATGGTATCGATACAGTTATGTGAAGATGCATCACGCATGAGGAGGCCGAAAAAGTTTTGAATGATTGTCATTCAGGTGCTTGTGGAGGGCATCTATTTGGTTACACTACTGCAAAAAATATCTTACAAGCAGGTTACTTCTGGCCCACCATATTCAGAGATTACATAACTGCAGTCAGAAGTTGCCATGCTTGTCAGATTTTTTATCACAAAAACCAGATTACCTCCTGTACCACTACATCACTGCATCTAGTAGTTGCTATCGGGCCATTCGCTAAATGGGGCATTGATTTCAAGACATGTAACCCCACCTCAGCTAGGAGGAATGGGTATATTATAGTCACCATCAACTATTTTACAAAATGGGTCGAGGCAATGTCTACATTAAACAACAACGAAAAACAACTACTCTTTTCTTTTTTAATCATGTAGTTTCTATATTTGGTGTTCCAAAAGGCCATAGTCACAGATCATGGATCACATTTCCGCAATCACATGATGGTTGAATTGACTGTTGAATTAGGATTGTCTCACGATAGTTCTACTCCATATTATCCGCAAGTTAACGGACAGGTTGAGGCAATCAACAATGTCCTTAAGTACATGTTGTAGAGAATGATTGGAGTCCACAAATAGAATTGGCATTTAATCTTGTACTCAGCTCTGTGGGCATATAGGACTTCGGTGAGAAATGCGACCGGATTTACACCCTTTCAATTGGTGTATGGTCTGGAAGCTATCTTACCAATTCAGTGTGAAATCTCATCCATCAGACTCGCAGTTGATCTGCTTCCCAAAACTTTAGAAGAAGAGGCTTGTTTCTTGGAACTAATCCACCTGGATGAAACCCATTGCGATGCCGTGCTAGCTAACGAAGCACATAAGAAATGCATCAAGGCCCAATATGACAAAAATGTCAAGCCCCACGTCTTCTCAAAAGGTGACTTGGTCTTACTTTATGATTGGCACTCTGACAAATTGGGAGCAGGTAAGTTCAAACAATTATGAATGTGCCCCTACAATGTTAAATGAGTATTGACAAAAGGAGCCTGCAAGCTGGTTGATTATGATGGGATTCCTCTGTCGTAGCCCTGAAACGGGTTGTATCTTAAACATTACTATGCTTGATTAAGTATAGTGTGTTTAATGTATATATGCTTTTGTCACATTTACGTTTTCTTTTAGAGTTGTCATTTTGGTTAGGTAATCCACTTCATTTTTGTTGCAGATGTCAGACTTTTTGGAACCATTTGTTGGCTATGCTGATGGAGCTATTCGTAGTACGTGGAACCTATCCTCTATGGCCTGGGAAATTTTCGCTCCAAGCGGTGAGTTAGTGAGTTTCAGGGGGATATGTATTGGTCAATCAATGAACAAAATCGCTAAGTATAGTGCATTGATTGAACTTCTCTCTAATGCCATTTCGCATGGCATACACCAACTCATTTTCAAGCTAGATTCACAGCTCGTCTTCTACAGCTTACTTGCATTTATTCCATTCAAAAACCAGCCATGTATCATGTGTTCCTAAGAGTCAGGATTTTGGAAAGACAGTTTGGTTCCATTCAATATCAACACATTTCCATGAACTTAAACACATTAACTGATTCATTAGCAAACTGTGTTAGATAAACATTTGCAGCATTTGTAAAGAAAGAATTTTACATTAACATTTGCATCAAGATTTCATATCTTAACCAAAATAAAACTCCGAAAATAAAAAATATATAATTGTTTATAGTTTTTACAAAATGTTTTGTGTCCAAGACAAAATCAGTCATATGACCAAGAAAGTCAAAAAGTGAATGCAGGGAAGCATCCTAGACTAATGATGTCAGTGATAACATGTCACCGCCTATGCGATCATGCACAAGAGCCTAGTCCATCGACTCGGAATGCCAGTAGTATGGCGCTGTAACCTCAAAGGTAACTCATCAATCCTAACATCCTGAATACCAAGAGTGAGTCCCTCGATCTGATCCTGCAGCACTGCGAGGATCTCCGATATGTCTAGATCTTGAAGGAAAACCCTCCCTACAACCTCTCTTGCTGGAGCGTCATTTGCTGCCCGTGGGCACGCCACTGGTCCAATATTTGCACACACATGTAAGTTTGATTAGTCTTAGTAACATTTAAAAACACAAAAACATTATAAAATTGATAAACAAAGATGTGGTCGAATCATGTTACCTATAGCACTCCATTGCTCGCCAGCTGGTAGCACCAAATCCGGGTCGCCTTGAAAATCCATCCCGACGTATGGATACTCTACAAAGACCATCTCCTAATGGTCAAACCACTCGAAAAAGGCATCAGAGAAGGAAATGTGAGACTGACCAGCATGTCTGGCCAGAAGACCAACCCATCTCTGCATCCATGGTTCCCTCAATTCTGGTAATCCTAGTGAAATGTATTGAGGTTGCATTAGTGGAATCCTCTCCAAGGCAAAAGTATTCAATATGGAACCATAGCCAAAATTCTTGGTCCTTCCATTCTTTACTTTGGACAGTTGTTCTTTTATGACATGAAGTACTGCCTCGCACCAATTGAACACCTTTGGTTCCAGGCATTCCGGGGCGTACTACATGTAAGATCTGTTTGCCAAATGCAAAGCTGCACTACCAGTCAATCTAGCAAAGGTAAATAAAATGGTCCTCAAGTGCCGATCAATGACATTCAGGATGTTGATCTTGCCATCTCTGCAAAATTGACAAATGTAATCTTTCATGGATTCACCCCCACGAGCGAATCTTGAAAGTGAAAGAGGGGCACCATGCCTCGACAACCCCATCATAAAGTAAATTTCCTTGACTGTCAATGGAATGGATTTACCTCTGATCTGGAATACCTGGTCAATCGGATCCCAAGCATCGAGAAAATACTACAACAAATTGATTTGTTGCCTCATGTTGGATATGTGAAAGAACTTCAACAAGCCACAGTTTCTTAATGCAGCAACTGTGCCTGGGTCATGTAAAGAAATCATGTCCTCTTATTCATGTTCACGTTCATGCCATGCGACAACCATCCTGATCCAACAAAAAGTTGAAATGCAAACAAAAGATGAGTTACGGTCCAAATTTGAGAAAAAACACGCAAACGTTTGACGAAAAATCACTGTGTAAAGATGCCCTTCTGTGCCCATCGCACCCTGCCTTTGAGTAAGGTGGGATGCATACTGACTGGCTAGTTGGCAACTCAGTATGAGTCGCACCTTTCGATACTAGCAAGGTGTGATGATTGGGGAATGAGATGTTCAAACGCCAAGGGCCTATAAATGTGGAAAAACATGCTCAAAATAAAAGAAGGATGGAATGAAAATGAAGAGCTCAGGGTTAGCTCTTACCTAGTCTTGACAGCATAGATAATAGTCCACCGGATCTCCCGAAATCAGCTGGTGTAATTTGAGGGGGAAAACAACTCCAGAGCTCCAAAATCCCAAATTTGAAATAGAATGATGAAAATGAAAGGTAAAACTACTTTTTATGATTACTATTCATGTAATTCAAGTAAAATTCTAGTTTTAATTCATTGTTCATATGTATATATGTTTTCTAATCAGTTTGATGGAGTGATTGAGCAGGTTGAACGACCTACGAAAGAATATGGTGTGTTAAACAATGAATTAAACATTTTGACCACAAAATGAGCATATGTTATCGCATGGTTCAAGCTCGTTAAAAAATAAACCTACCACCTGAGCATATGTTGTTGCATCGTTCAATCTCGTTAAAGAATAAACATACCATTGAGCATAGTTCCCCACTATTCAAGCTCGTTAAAAATGAACCCACCTTCGATAAACAAGCTTTGTGATTTCCATGCTATCAGCCTTTCGAGCCTTGGTTGTGTTCCTGCCATCACCTCCATCCTTTTGGCCGATCATACGCTTCCAATTGATTGTTTACCCTTTTGAGGAACAGTTGCGATGAGTGGTCCTATTAGTGAACCTCTTCACATCACCATGTTTTGATAAGTTCTAAGCTTACCCAAAATTAGCTGCTACCCTAAATGCCACTCGTTCCTAAAAAATGAGTCTCCTTTAAACTCTTTTCAGACTCACTAAATATGAAAAGACCGTCGATCTATTGGCCTTTCTAGCTCGCTAAAGTGATTGGAAGTTCCATCCCTCCTGTATATTTTAATCTTTTTTAGACCTGAGGGATTATCTCACAAAAAAGTTCTAGCGCTTGTCTTTCCAGCTCGCTAAAGTGATCGAAAAGTCATCCCTTCTGTATTATTTTATCCTTTTCAGACTTACGGGATTATGTTACGAAAAAGAACTACTGGAGTTTCCTTTTTGTTCCTTTTCAAAATCTCTAAACATGAAAAGGTCTGAGTTGTATTTGTCATTAAACTCGTTAAAACAATAGCGACAAACTTGTCCACCTAGGCAAGAACGAGTTTAACTATCGCTATACTCGCTAAAATATAGCGACACGTTTCCCTGAAGGGAAAATTATAAAACAAGCATATGTTATCTTCCTCAGGCTTGACAAAAATAAAGAGGCACTGGTCAGCATTGACTGGGGAAAAAGGGAAAAGAGCTTGAAGAATCTTATTGTAGCAAGTCACTCTTGAACATGACACTTTCAATTTGTCACCTTGATTGAGTCATGTTGGGTTATTCCGTTCACCGGTCATTTCAACATTGGTATTCCACACCATCCATATGTTGGGGTTAATGCTACCAATCCATCTCAGTGTCACCAATATGTTCAAGAGAAGTCATTTAATTTAGAAACCACCATCCAGTTAATGCCTCATCCACTGCAATACCTTCGCCCTCCATTTTTCATGACCGCCATTCCTGAACCTTGTGTCGTTAGATCATTTTCACCTCCAGAAAATCATTGGCTTCGTTTCGTGTCGTAGATGTGGGATACATTAAGGCCCTCCTATGATAGGTCACTTCTTGTCGACATCAGCTCATTGTCCAAGAAGTTGATTTAGAAAAACCCCTTTCAATACTTTGAAGCTTGCATGCCTCAACAACAAGTTTTTCATTTTCGGTGACAGGTTGACATCAATGGCCTTCGACCGAAAGATCTTGTGTGGTGTTCGACATCAGATCATATATTCACAACACATGAATTCTAATGTAGTACCTTGAGGGTCATTATCATTATTGGTGATTCCTCTCGCATTTATTAACAACTCACATTATTGGTTGGTAATCAGGCGATGTCTTTCCATGTTTGACTTCAAAACATCTCTTCACATGGATAGACTTGTACTTTGAGTGAATGTTGAACGAGATTGAAGACCCTAGATATATTCAGGGATATAAAGACATCAAATGTACATAGAACGTGCACAGATGGTCATTCAAGCCAAGGATGATGAATCTACATTTGAAGAGTCACCATTCTGCATATGCAGACGACTATCTTTTCTATGTACATGAAATGAATTTATAAATTTGAGCATGGGAATGCCCTCCTAAACTAGATCATGAAAATTATGATGATGTATTGTATTTTATCTTATACAAGTCACCTTCCAATTTCGAAAACCTCGGATCCTCATCATAAAGAATTTCACCCGACATGAAATATTTACAACATCATGCTTTAGGGGGCAACTGTTATAGACATATTTGGGCACTGCAACCCCAATATTATATGTCGATAAACTAAGGGCTCTTTAACCCCTAAAAGTGTTGTTTCATACCCTAAAGTATCATGGTGAACTGATTACATCATTCCCCAAAAGTTCCACCTAAAAAACCATCCAGAAATGGCCAAAATAGGACCATATTGACTGCTCCACTGTTAGGGTGCGATGCATACTGACTCCTACACTAGCCAGGTGCGATGCATACTGATAAGGCCTTCTATAGGGTGCAATGTGTGAGGATGGACAAATGTCTGAGACAGTTTGCTAAGTGGATGCTCAAGGAATCTTCTAGAAACTTCTCATATGACACTTGCCTCTCTAAATTCACCTAGGTATGAGTAAGAGATCCAAGAAATCTCCAAGTGGAACCAAAAACAACAAGTGGAATGATGCTAATCACAACCCTAGAGATGACTCAAACCCTTGCACACATCTATAAATGGATCCCTCATCTGAGAGATCTAGAGGCTGGAATTTTGTAATTTGCAAGGAAGTTCTGATAGTTTGTGGTTGAGAAAGAGCATTGTATTGTTGGTGTGATCTTGCTTTTCATGAGGTGAAGAGGGATTTGATGCTGGGAGAATGATGTTCGATCAGACAACTGGGTTGTAATTCTCCCTTCTATTTAATAAAGTTCTTTGAGTTTTCTTCCGTACAACTATGCAATTGTGAATGTTATTATTTGTGAATGCCATTGTATGTTCATTGTATTTATGATTCTACAATACTTATGATATAATAGATCAAGATGCTTTGACAATGTTTTTTTACTGTGTTTCTATAGGTATTCTCTAAGTAGGATAAGTAGGAGAGGAGTTGCAAGATCTATCAAGGGGGAGAGAGATCAAGCAAGGAGTTGAGTGGAAGATCCAGGTTGGTTCCTTTGTTTCTCTCTTATCTATCATACATAGAAGAAATCCGAAATTGCTTTGATTGTTTGTTTCTAGGATAGCTGCCAATCCTAGAGGGCTAGTCGATCGAAAAGACACTAGTTTTCTCGAAAACACTAGGATTAGGATATATGCACCCTCTAGTACCATTTGGGGCAAGGAGATGCATTGATATCGAAAGTTAGAACACGCTATATGAGGAACAATGAGGAACAATGAAATTTCATACAAAACACATTGCATTGCATGGAATGAATGAAAAAATAAAAAAGAGAGGAAGAGGAAGAATGGAGAGGGAGGTGTGAAAATTGAAAGAGGAATATATTTTTGATCAAAAACTAGAAATCCATGCTCTCTTTTGTCATTACAAATAATTTTACTTTTGCAAAGCTTTAGGTACATGCGCAGTCGACTGGAGATCCAAGCGCGAGACTTTTTAAGCATTCCCTGCTACCTTCCCTTTTTCTCTATGCACATAGGGTTTTCATTTCAAAATTTCCACCTCATTGATCCTCGCTGAAACTTCGATGAAAAATACAATCCATGTGTCTTATAAAATTTGTTTAATTTCTTTCTGGAAATTTAAAATTAAAATAAATTTCATGAACTAATGAAGAGGAACTGTGATAAAATTTGTAAAATTGCTAATGAGAACAAGTGTCTTTATTTGGTGAGCTCCTTCCGTGCAAGTACTCTTGTTGTGGGGCACAATGCTGCTGGAATTGTAGGGGTCGATGAATATGAACAGGCCATTCCGGAAGGAGCACAACATTGTTGGAATTGCAGGGGTCGACGAATATGGAAAGGCCATTGCAGAAGGGGCATGACGCCGTTGGAATTGTAGGGATCAAAAAATCTGAATAGGCCATTGCAGAAGGGAGCTTGTTGGAGATCGGGAAAGGCTAGTGTTGAAGGCCTTGTAAAAAGGATCCATTATCAAAGTCCATCTCTTACTGGGGTACTGATAGTTTAATTTGGAAAGGAAAGGGCTTACTATCTATGTTTTAATTGTTTCATTTTTGGAAGCCAGAACCTTTCCTTTACATCCTCACTAGTGGCCCATTATCTTAGACTGTCAGCAACATATATGTATTTTTCTCCTTGTCTCCTTCTGAACTTGCTCTAGATTGGTTTTGAAGCATCATCCCTAGTCATATTTTCTGTCCTCTCTTCCAAAACCTTCCATATCCCTATCATTTCCCTATTGAATTTATACATTTTATATCATTTTCGATAAGTTGATACCTTTGTGGACAAACATTCTTAATGTATCTTGAACCGGCTTAGTTCTTGATCCTGGGACCTGCCTAGAAATGACTAATTACCCTATACTATGGAGGAAGTGGATTGGCTTTTTTACCATATCCTATCCTTATAAAAATTTTGGGATTAGATGTTGCAATAGATGGTGGACATGTCTGGGTTGTTGTTGTGATGGGTGATAGTTTGGCTACATCCACATTCATGCACGAGCGGTTTTTGATACACATTCTCAGTTTGCAATTCTTTGGGTTGCTCTGGTGGTGCACTTTTTCTAGTCTCCCTTTCCAAAAGAATCCACCTATCTCCATTCCCCACAATTTTCAAATTGGTTAGGTATTAATTACGTGAGGTTGGTTTTTGTTCTACGAGGCACAATTTATGGGGCCTACAGTGGTATTGATATTCTCCACAGGATCTTAGTGGCTAGTTTTTTTTTTCTCGAGGCTGTTCTATAGGTACATTTGTTAGAATACTGGACATTCGATTTCGCTTCCATTAAATTTCCAATTCCAGATTTGGAATGACAATTGGGTGGCTTCTGGGATCTACCTACCATGGGCATCTCTCTCTACACATCTGTCATTTGATGGGACTCAAGGTACTACGGTCTACTTTACGAGACCTTGTTTTATGATTTTCTCACCTAAATCCTTTACTACTTGCCTCTACTCCCTTGATTTTCTCTGTTTCATTATCCTACTTCCCCCTGACACTCAATATTTTGTTTACCTTCCATGCCACTTTGAGTTGGACCTATATTTTCACTTTTCGTGCCCCACTACTACTAGGCCTATGGACATGTCCTTTCACATTTCATGCCCAACTACCCGTAGGCCTATGGACCTGTCAAACCTATATAAATCTGACAAATCTGAGCATGAGACACTTATATGTGCCACCCTTACTGCTGAATCGACACACCTGCATGGCTCCATATTGACGATCCACGTGGCACATAATGATCCACTCCACATTCCCCCTCCAAACATCCATTTGTCATTTTCAAGCCATGCCATGTCTCTCCATCCTGGAAAGAATAACACCCATGTTCATTCTCCTGATGCAGACCATCCACTTGTACAACATGCAACTCATCCACACCCTGAATTGTTTCTCGGTCCTCCTTTGGCAGCTAGGGTAAAACATCAAAGCAGGGCGATTAGGACTTCTCCTCAGACGAAGCTTCTAAGTTTTTGTTATGACATCCTTCTGGATTGAGTGATTAATCTGCAAAAACATGCACTGGTGGGACACTGGTATTTCTCATACCTTTACAAAGTGGAGATGCGGGAATGAGTATCTGATCAGTGGGAAACACTCCTTGGCTACACTCCTATGGTTAGTTAGCTTATGAACTCATGGTATAGTTTCACTTCCTGCATTAGGAGGATTTGGAGAAAATTCATAAAATACCATGGGTTCGGGGACATGATTTCGTTTCTCTCCACCCATGGTATATTGATTTCAATCCTCTGAGGGACACTCCTAGAAACAAAATGATATGGGTGAAGCTGCCTGGGCTTCCCATTGAATTCTAGACTAGAAGGGTTTTGACAAACATTGGAAATTCTATTGGAAGGTTCATATATGTTGATCCAAAGTGTTTAGGGGCTTGGGGCAAAAGAGTATCTTGGAACTTGGTAGAATTGTGCTTCTCTGTGCACATAGATTTGGCCCGGGATCATATCCACACCCATCCAAGTTTAGATTACTAGAGCATTCCATTTCGTTGTCTTATTTGCCACTAGACTAGAGATCTCATGCCCCATTTTCCTCAGTGACTCAGTAGAAGAGAGGCTTATGGTGGGTGCGCTTGTGGAAGGGGTGGTGCTAGTTAGGAGGCCGATGATCATCGCACCCATGGAAATGGTGGTGCTGGTCAAAATTTTCATATACATCGGTCTACTCTTTCAGGTACCTCTCTTAGTGCTAATCTCTCATCCCTTGATCAACATGTGACTGGGCACCCAACGTCCTCCTCTCCCATCACCTTACACTGCTCCCCTCGATCTTCACCAATTGGTACGACAGACCTATATCTACCTTCCCTCTTTCCCCATCGCTCCTCTCCTCCCATTTCTCCTCTCTCCATATCATCATTTCTACTCGTATCATTAATGCCCCATAAGTCTCAAGTGCTTTCTAATTGTCCTACAATTATACGTAACTCAGAGAAATCTCCCCATACTCCCAGTCTCTGCTTTGATTTTTCTCCTCTTATACCTCCTTCGCCTGACTCCTCTCCCTAAAATTTGGTGGGCAAAAAAATTGACTTTCTCCTTGCAAACCCTGCACTTGACCTACATACCTTGGCCATCCATCGAGGACAAACAAAGTCATCAACTTCTATTAGTCCCACCTCAGCCCTTAATATCAATGTCTGTTGTAGAGGGGGGTGGGGTAGTTGACACTTCCAGGGATGCCAAAAAATCAAACCCATCCCCTTCCCTGGATCCTCTGACCTCATTGATATTCCCATTTACAGTTCCTTTGATCCTTGGGCCCGTAGGGAAACTACGTTCGGCCAACATGGATCATGACTTTATGTCTATCCCTAAATCTACAGTGTCTGGGGGACTTGCACAAATTCCTCTCCCTCAAATATCTCTTCTCCTCTGCTTGGCCCTACATCATTCTATTACAAGAAACCATGACAACTGCTCATCAGGTTCTTGAATACTTCTGAAAAATGTTATACTCACACAAATTCCACTCCGTTAGAGATCTCTTCTCCTTTTCTTGTCCATACATCATTCTAATACAAGAAACTATGATGACTGCTCATCGATTTCTTGAATACTTCTCGAAAATGCTCGTTGAATGAAATATGGTGGCAATCGACTCTATGGGCATATCTAGTGGATTGGAGGCTTTATGGGATTCACATTGGACATCTCTCTGGGCATATAAATGTTTTGTAGGTATTTTCCTCTTAGTATGTCTCCCAGGACTTGCTGGTCATTTACAACTTCTGAATTTATATGCCCCTTATCAGGATCGTACTACACTTTGTGATTATTTGGATGCTTCAGACCTACTCAAGATAGGCTCTCTTATTATTGCTGGAGATTTCAATGCCACTATACCATTGGAGGAATGTTGGGGGATCACATTAGTGACAACAACCTGATGGACATTCAACCCCTTCCCATTGTGCCCACATGGCATAATGGTCGGGCTGGCCGCTAACATATTGGCAAGATACTTGATCAGTTTTTGGTCCATGAAAACCTTGTATAGAGATTGGGCTTCCTCCATTCTGATGTTCGTAAGATATATGTCTCTGATCATATGCCCATATTGTTATTTTGGAAGTGGGAGGAGATGCACTTGGACATGACCTTCAAATTTAACAAAATCTGGCTCGAGGATGATGAATTTAACAAATTGATTAAATCCTTTTGGATAATGTCTCATAAGGCATCAAATATTTCACCCATGAATGCCATACATGGGAAACTTCGGGCCTTAAAATCAGATATTTGAAAATGGGAACAAATAAAGAAAATAACCTTGATAAAGGAGTTCCTTAATATCAAGGAGGATTTGGAGAGAATCAGTAAGAACCTAGATAAGGGAAACCCATCCCCAGATCTCATCAACAATATAAAGGAGTTGGAGGATAAAAAGAGGAAGATCTTGCATATACAAAAGGGTAACCTGGCGCTTGAAAAGTAGAGCGCTTTGGCTTAAAGTGGGGGACAGGAGCACTAAATCTTTTCATAGGTATGCATACTATAAGAGGCACATCAATTCAATTTGGCAAGTTAGAGATTCCAATGGCAACATGGAAAATTCCACTTCAGATATCCAAAAAAGAAGTTGTTACTTTTTTCGAATGTTTCTACAAGGCGCAAGGGGGAAATCATATAGAGGACCAGATTTGGGGTTCAGACTCCTATCCCACCATGTTCGATCTAGATAAAAATCTGAAATTATACAAGCCCATTGATCTAAAGAAAATACATAATGTACAAAAAAGTTTTGCAAAATATAAACACCATTGGCCAGACGGTTGGACAGTTGAATTCTTAATACATTTTTTGATTTGGTGGGGTTGGATTTATTGCAAATGGTTGAAGAGTCTAGGATTTGGGGAAAAATTCTAGCGGACATCAACTCCACATTCATTTCCCTAATTCCTATGAAAAAGGAGTTGGAATCCTTTAAGGACTACAAGCCCATATCCCTGTGTAATATGATTTATAAGCTTATATCAAAGATGATAGTAGTTTGACTAAAGTTGACTCTCTCTACCTATATCTCTCAGGAACAGTATGGGTTTTTGCATGACAGATTGATATATGATGATTTTGCCACAATGTAGGAATGCCTTCATTCCATCCACACGAAGAAAATGGAAGCATTGGTCATGAAGGTGGATTTATAGAAAGCATATGATTGTGTATCCAAAATATGAAAAATATAGAGTGGATTATGGCTTGTGTATCCACTATTGAATATGTTGTAGTCATAAATGGCTATCCCACTAATTTTGTACTGTGCAAGAAGGGGACTACGCGTTATCGGGAATAGTGTCCACTCGGATGATGTTATTCCCACTAAGACTGGTAGCTATCTTAGAAACAAACAAGTAAAGTCTACTTTCGTTTTCCTTTATGAAAATAGATAAGAGTGGAACAAAGGAGACCAACCTTAGTCTTGCGCTTGATTTCCTTGTTTGATTCCTCTCCTTCCTGATAGAGCTTTGCCACTTCTTCTTCATATGACCAGCTTCAAATAGCACCTGTGGAATCACAACAACATACTACTATCGAAGAAACAAAGATCTATATTCATAAATAACATAGGACCAGATGTGTGTTAACCATACAAATGCATATATAGTGAAACATACAAGAATATGGAGGAAAACTTGAATAGCTTTATTGAGATCAAAAGTAGCAAGAGGATTACAACCATATGTTCTGACCCAACATCATCCTCCAGCAAGAAATCCCTTCTTCACCTCAAGTAAAGCTTAGATCACCCAACACTATGAAATTACACCAGAAAACCAACAACACTTCTCTACAAGATACAAGATTCCAGCCTCTGGACCTCTGTGATGAGGGATCCATATATAGATGATTGTAGGGAGGTGATTCATTTTCTGGGGTCTTGATCAGTGTCCTCTCTCTGATAGTTCCTGATTCCACTTGGAGAATGATGATCTCTTACTCATCCCTAGTCGAAAACAGAGAGGCAAGTGTCAGAGGGGAAGCTTCTTGAAGATTCCATGATCTTCCACCTCGCATTTTGTCCTTGCCATTTGTCCATTCCTGACCATCGCACCATACAAAGGGTCCACTCAGTATGCATCACACCCTGTACACTGGGAAGGTGATATGCATCGCACACTCTGCACTGGGTTTTCAGTATGGTCCAGTTTTGACCATTTCTGAGTAGTTTTTAGTGGAGAACTTATGGGAGATGATGTAATCAGCTGGCCTTGTTCCTTTAGGCAGTGAAGCAAAACTTTTAGGGACTTAGGAGCCCTCAGTTTATGGACATTTATGATTGGGGTTGTAGTGCCCAAAAATGTCTATAACAGTTGCCCAATAAAGCATGAGGTCATTAATCCTTTTGATGTCGGGTGAAATGCTTTACCATGAGGATCCGAGGTTTTTTTCGAGCTGGGAGGCGACCTGTAATAAGATACAATACAATACATTATATTTACAACATTTTTTTTTCATGATCTAGCTGAGGCAGTCATTCCCATGCTTAGCTTTATAAATTCATTTTCATGTACATAGGACAGGCAATCGTTTGTGTGGCAGACTGATGGTTCGAACTCATCATCCTTTGATTTGGATGATCATCTGTTCGGTAATTATGTACATTTGATGTCTTTATATTCATGAATATATCGCAGCTCGGATGGATGAAACTAGATCCGGGATCTTCAAAACTCGTTCAATCTTCACTCGGAGTACAAGTTGATCCATGTGAAAAATGTTCTGGAGTCGAACATGGAAAGACATTGCCTGATTACCAGCCAATGATGTAAGCTGCTAACAGGCGCGAGAGGAATCACCAATAATGACAATGAACCTCAAGGCAATATAGTACAATTCGCGTGGTGTGAAAAAGGACTTGGTGTCGAACACCACGTAAAATCTCTCGATCGAAGGCCATTAATGTAAACCTTTCGCCGAAGGTGAGAAACTTGCCATTGAGGCATGCAAGTTTCAAAGTACTAAAAGGATTGTTCCTATGTCAACTTCTTGGATAATGAGCTGATGTCGACAAGAAGCAACCCGCCGCAGGAGGGCCTTAATGAATCCCACATCAATGACATAGAAAGAAGCAAATGATTTTGGAGGTGAAAACAATCTAATGATACAGGGTTCAGGGTGGCAGTCATGAAGGAATGGAGCATAAATGTATTGCAGTGGGTGAGACACAGGCGAATTTTCTGAATGACTTCTCTTGAACATATCGGCGACACTGATGATGGATTGGTAGCATTAACCCCAAAGATCGATGGTGTGATGGACCAATGGTGATGACCAGTGAATGGAACAACCCAACTCGGCTTGGATGCGGAAGGAAAGTGTCATTTTCAAGAGCGACTTGTTACCAATAAAGTTTATTCAAGTTTTCTTCCCAATTTTCCCCAGTCATTGCTGAACAGTACCTCTTTATTTTTGTCAAGCTTGAGGATAACATATGCTTGTTCTATAATCCACCCTTCGGGTGAACCTG
>APFE031598099.1:171718-211129 GCA_000404065.3 Pinus taeda
AAAATAATACGAAAGGGATGAATTTTCGATAGTTTTAACGAGCCGAACAAGACAAGTGCTCGATCTTTTTGTGTAATAATCCCTCAAATCCAAAAAGATTAAAATCAAGAGGAGGGATAGCACTTCCGATGACTTTAAAAAGCTGGAGAGGCCAATCGCTCGGCAATCTTTTCATATTTTACGAGTCATTTGAAAAGAGCTTAAAGGAGACTCGTTTTCGAGGAACGAGTGATGATTTTGGGTAGCAGTTGATTCCAAGTAAGATTTGGAATTTTCCAATCATGGCAGTGTCACAAGGATGGCTAATAAAATCACTCTTCGCAGATGTTCCTTGAAGGGGTAAACAATCATATGGGGGTGAACGATTGGCTAAAAATAGAGTGGAGGTGATGATGAGAACACAACCAAGGCTCAAAAGCTGGCGATAAGGCATTCACAATGGTTATTTACCAGTTCATTTTTTAACGAGCTTAAACTCTGGGGGAAACATTTGCTCATGACTTATGTTTATTTTTTAACGAGCTTAAACTATGTGCTAAAACTACTCGTGGGGGGTTTATTTTTAACGAGCTTGAACCCTGCGGTAACACTGCTCGCCAATCGTATGATAAGGATGTCTCATTCAAGATGCCATTTTGAAGGGGCTTGCACCTTTTGAAGCTTTGCCCCAGATCGTTTCTGTATGCAAGCTAGGAAACGACCAGCCTTACGGGTTTAAAGGGTTAGAGGTCCTACAAATTTAAAAAATAAATAGAAGCTCTTCGCTTGCATGCAGAAAGGTTTGCATGCCCCCAGGTATAGTGAAAAATTCCCAAGTTACCATGAAATTTCCCCGCGTAGCAGACAAAATGCTTCATTGGCAATGTCTACTAAAATAGACAAAGGGGAGTGGCGTAGAGTTACTCCACTCACTTAACTTTAACGAAGGTATCTTGTTCCAGCCTAATCCCATTGTCCTGTGAGGACGGGTGTGTTAGACTAGTCATATATCCCCCGCGGAAACCCACTTTACACAAGGTTTTCCTGTCGAAACAGGCCAGGGTGCATGCCCCCTGGGTTTCAGTCACATCCTCCTAAATTACTCGCGCTCATCAGGTGGACGGACTGGAGATCGATGAGACATTCCTTGCATGAAAAGACCATTTCGGGGTGGCATTTGACTATTTGCGATGTGTGAACCGGGGAATGACAGTTGGTCTATGAGCTTGACCATTCTGCCTTCGTGCGGAAAACACATTACTCTGAAGATTGAGGAGATGATGGCTCCCATCCAATAAATATAGCCGCATCCAAGGAGTAGATTATAATCCAAGGGTCCTTGAATTACCATCATGTTCATGTCAATAGTTTTCCTTCTCAAACTAATGGGCACATTTGGAAGGATCCCTAATGGTCGACTGGTTCCTTTGTCAAAGCCTGCCAGATTTCTCATTTTAGGAAAAAGCGATGGCGAGCCAAGCGCTTTCCAAGAATTTGAGGAAAGGATACTCACAGAAGCCCCTTCAATGATGATGGTACCAGCCATGACCATTCTGTAAGCTTGTACAATGATTCTGAATGGTACACTAGCTGGTAAACGGGGTCTGCCTAGTAGATTGCAGTCGAAGGAAATGACTAGGTTGCTTGGAGGTGGGACCGAATAGACGGCCAAGTATGACTCTAATGAACTTCCTTCCTGCGATAAAGGAATGGGTGGACTGCCCCCAAGTTCATCGAAGTCTATGTTTATGAAAAGAATTTGAACGATGTTGTTCTCTTTCTCTTCAGTGACGGTATCATTCAAAGATGAACACTCTGAAGGCAAGACCGAGTCAACTGCCATCTCGACCTTTTGAATTTCATCTGGTATGGATTCAGAGGGTTCATTTTCAATGATAGACACTTCGTCCGACCATAATGACGGGCCAGCCAGATTTTCAACCAGTGGTGGACTTGGCAAGAGTTTTTTATATCCAGGAGGGAGCCGTAGCGGTGAAACAGGATGGTCATCCAAAAATCTTTTAGCTTCGTCAAGGAAGGGACAACAGTGGACAGCGTCATTGCCTTCACACAATTTACAAGGAAATTTGGGATTCCTTTTCTATCCAGGTGCTTCACTTTCACTGGTTGATGGTGTGCATTCAACATGATCATCAGAGGTTGATGACACCGATTGTGCAAACGAGGAGACCAGTCCTTTAAGATCTGTGGGATGTAGAGACAATCTCGGTGATAGTGGTCTCCATTGCAAATGACACAAGGAGATTTAGGTTTAGACAGTGTGGTGTGAGGATTTTCGCTAGATGACACTTGGTTGCCCCCTTTCGATTTTGGTTCCTTTTTCTTCTTTTCCTTTTTCTCTTTCTGCTTCTTCTTCTTCTCAGTTACTTGCCTTTTAGCTTTATCAGCTTTATCAAGCAAAGAAGAAGGAGGAGAGGGAGAATCAGACGAAGTAGATTGTTGGGAAGAAACTCTAGTGTCATCTAGTCGCTGACTTAACTGCTCAGGAATTACGAGATTCTGAACGACAGAGGTAGAGAAGAGCCAGACAGGAAAACCAATTGTCAACCCTGGAAGTGACAATGTGGCCATATGGGGCGCACCAACATCTCCCCAAGAGGAGAAGGGACTAGGATTTCCTCCAAGGGGAAATCCTTGGTTGGCAGACTCCATTTTCTCAACCTAAAGACCAACGAGCAAATTTGTGATGTTATTCTAATTAAAATAAATTTTAGACGCTTTGACACAACTTGTTTTTTCAATTTTAAAGAGTCGAGAGAAAACAAAAGACGACTCTAATCGCCTTCGATTTTTATTGAGC
The DNA here is from genome assembly GCA_000404065.3 of Pinus taeda. Classification (NCBI taxonomy): domain Eukaryota; kingdom Viridiplantae; phylum Streptophyta; class Pinopsida; order Pinales; family Pinaceae; genus Pinus; species Pinus taeda. The sequence continues at coordinate 174,519 of APFE031598099.1, forward strand.
CTAAAGTGACAAGTGCTCAGAGGACCTTTTCTTTTAAGGAGTCTGAAAAGGAGCAAAATAGACTTCTCTGGAGATCTAGGCAGAGGGGATCACCAAACCAATCGAAAAACTACAAAATACTTTTTACGGTATGACAATCAATCTTCCTGAATGTTGTATTTAGTGCATTGCGATCGACAGGGTGGCAGACACAACTTCCTAAGGATAAAGGATGCAGCCTATTGTGGTCTCCCAAAATATACTCGATGATACATGGGAGCACAAGTCCGTACTGGTACTTGCCGTCTCAGAGTGGAGGAATCACCCAACCAACAATGAAAACAACAGTTACCAAGTTTTACGACGCCGGAATATGTCTCTAGCCTAGACCTCTAGATGTTGTGCGTTAGGTTCCAAAGCATTGCTAGATTCATTAAATTTATTTTAAGTTGATCTTGCTTAAAAATTTTCCTTTCAGGTTCACCATGTGATGTGTATACAATTCCTAAAATGAAATCTAAGATGATAAACAAACGTTTAATCTTCTTTTGACAATGAAAATCCTAGCTACCAAGGAAAGAAAGTTAAGAATCTTTCAACAAAGAGCACAAAGCACATGCTAAATGCACCATCCTAAATCAAACCAAGCAGTCTAAATGCAAATGCACATGCATGTATTTGTTTTTCAACCTTCTTAATGTATGAATTATGATAAGAAAGCTATGTGCAAATATGAATTATTTTCAAAGCGAAAATACTCAACAAATTTCTTTTCAAAATGAAGTGAAGGTAAGAGAGACACTTTGCGATTTCAAAATGAAAGTTGCTTTTTGACACTTTAAAAACAATTAATTCAAATCATATGCAATAGTAACTGTATAATCGACTATCAAGAACAATGGGATTGTCTTCTATGACTAAAAATGATAGCTACGACACTTTCAGATCAAGAAACGACAGTTCAACTATGCTACTTCTTTGCAAAAGAGAACTGAAAATGGCGCACAATACATAAAAAACACTTACAGTTCTTTGCACTATGGAGGCGGAATAATGTAAGAGAAGGGGGTTTTCATAGAGATACACTGACCACAAATAGAAAAACTCTTGAATAGGACTGAAAACAGTGAGGAAAAACCAAAGTCTAAAGGTAAAGTTAACCTTCCCTAACCATCGCACCTGTCACACAGTGAATTGAGTATGTAGCACAACTACTGCACTCGGGAAGTGCGATGCATACAGATTGCCTTGAAGGCAAGGTGTGATGGTACCAGTGCGAGATTTTGAACGAGTTTTTACTCACAATTTGCAATTCTGTTTAGGGATTTAGGTCGAGTAAGTGATGTTCAGTATATGTAAAACACAGAAGTTGATCTAAAGAGGTTACTAGAGCCACCACTTAGGATAATTAGACTATTTGCAGATCGATTGTTTAATTCATAAACAAAACCCAGAGATAGACTAAAGCAACATTGATCTACTTTGCATTTGTATAACAAATCCAGTTTGAAGGCTAGCTAGCTTGGCTTCAGGCTCCTTTTGTAAGTTTATAAAAGAAACAAAGATAGGCTAACAAACAATCTAGTCGCTCCCCAGTGGAGTCACCATTTTGTTACCAGAAATAGTGTCCACTCGGATGCTGCTATTCCCACTAAGATAGGTAGCTATCTTAGAAACAAACAAGTAAAGTCTACTTTTGTTTTCCTTTATGAAAATAGATAAGAGTGGAACAAAGGAGACCAACCTTAGTCTTGCGCTTGATTTCCTCATTTGATTCCTCTCCTTCCTGATAGAGCTTTGCCGCTTCTTCTTCGTCTACCTAGCTTCAAAGAGAACCTATGGAATCACAACAACATACTACTATCGAAGAAACAAAGATCTATATTCATAAATAACACAGGACCAGATATGCGTTAACCATACAAATGCATATATAGTGAAACATACAAGAATATGGAGGAAAACTTGAATAGATTTATTAAGATCAAAAGTAGCAAGAGGATTATAACCATATGTTCTGACCCAGCATCATCCTTCAGCAAAAAAGCCCTTCTTCACCTCAAGTAAAGCTTAGATCACCCAACACTATGAAATTACACCAGAGAACCAACAACACTTCTCTACAAGATACAAGATTCCAGCCTCTGGATCTCTGTGATGAGGGATCCATATATAGATGATTGTAGGGAGGTAAGTCATCTTCTGGGGTCTTGATCAGTGTCCTCTCTCTGATAGTTCCTGATTCCACTTGGAGAATGATGATCTCTTACTCATCCCTCGTCAAAAACAGAGAGGCAAGTGTTAGAGGGGAAGCTTCCGGAAGATTCCATGATCTTCCACCTCGCATTTTGTCCCTGCCATTTGCCCATTCCCAACCATCACACCCTACATAGGGGCCATTCAGTATGCATCGCACCCTGTACACTAGGAAGGTGATATGCATCGCACCCTCTGCACTGGGTTTTCCGTATAGTCCAGTTTTGACCATTCCTGAGCAATTTTTAGTGGAGAAATTCTAGGACATGATGTAATCAGCTAACCTTGTTCCTTTAGGTAGTGAAGCAACACTTTTAGGGACTTAGGAGCCCTCAATTTATGGACATTTATGATTGGGGTTGTAGTGCCCAAAAATTTCTATAAAACTACGTCAAGGCTGCTCATTATCACCCGTACTTTTTATTTTAGTCATGGATGACCTCAGCCACAAAATCAAAGATGCTAGAATGGAGAAACAATTTATTGGAATCACCTTCGGTCATGGCATAAAGGGTTCATAAAGGCTACAAAGTTTTTTGTTAATGACATTATGATATTCAGAATGCTTTCCAAGTTGCAATGGACCGCACTACACTATATCTTTTGCAGGTTCGGTAATCCTTCAGGGCTTATAATAAACAAAGGAAAATAAATGTTATTATATGTTGAAGGTGAACAAGCAGAGATAGACCACATTGCTGACATTTTTGGCATGGCCACACAATCAAATTTTTTTGGTCTAAAATATTTGGGCTTCAACATCAAACCAAACAATTATAGAGTAATTGACTAGTTATGGATTACAAATAAGTTTCATAGGAAAGTCTCTAGAAGGAGCATCGTTGCTTGACTATCGGGGGTAGAGACATGCTCACGAAATCAATTTTACAGTAGCTTACATTTACTGGGCGCACCTTTACTATCTCCCTACCACTATCATCAACTAAATATGTCAGATTATGGAAAACTTCACCTGGGTTGTTTCTGGAAAATATTTCAAATATCATCTAATCAAATTGGATAAAATCATGATTCCAAAGCAATTTGGGTGATTGGGGCTCTTAAACTTAAAGGTTTGTGGATGGGCTCTATTAACTAAATCTCTATGGGGTGGCTTATTTGGAGAATGTCTGTGGGGAGGCATAATTTGAGCTAAATATCTGGGACGCAATAAGGTAGAAGTGTGGATGCAAGATGGCTTGATCTGAACATCAACTAGATCTTTCATTTGGACAAGTTTTAACAAAATCAAAATATGGCTGCTAAATCATACTTGCTGGTCATTTGGCTTGGTGATTTAATTGCCAAATTAAATTCCAGAGGGATATTTTACCTTGCGAAGGCGATAAAAACATGGAATTGTAGCTTTCTAGTCTAGAAGAAAGTGAAGGAATTTGGATTGATAGGTGTCACAATGGTGGCTTGGGATAGCTATACTGAGGTTTTGTACAAATCAGGCATATGCAAAAATGATGAAGGAGACCAAATCGGATGGGATGGCCTACTGCATCAGGGGTCCATATATGTTGCTGACACATACCTCCTCATTATTGGTATCTCATACAATATACAACACATATGTTGGTTCATGAAATTTTGGAAAACACAGGTCCTGTACAAGATTATATTATATACATGTATTTCTTGGAAGGACAAGACACTAACTTGGGAGAACCTGAAGAAAAGAGGTATATACAAACCCGATCGATGTGTACTTTGTAGTAATGCAGTGGAAACAAATTATCATATCCTATTTGATTTCCTAATTGCTGCTCTGGTATAGTTCAGGATCTCAAACATATTTACTTTCCCTCTATTGGTTCATGACCCTATAGATTATTGTTTTTCATGGTGGAGCGAGAACTAGGGATTAACATGATATTCCCCTTGTAGTTTTTTTTGGAAATCTAGAAGGTAAAAAATTCCATCATATTTGATGATATGCCTCTCAATATAAATAATATTGTCAACAAAATTGCATTTTGGATGATGTCTGTGAAGTAGAAGTAGACACTGGATAAAGGTATAGGTTACAAAAAATCTGCTCCACACATCAACTACCCTACAGGATATTTTGATGGAACAGAACAAGGTGGCTCATGTGGATGTGGGGCATGGATTCGCGTGAATTTAGAACAACAATATAAAATATTCTAGTCAGGGGGAAATGGCACAAACATGCAGGCCGAAGTCATCACAATATGGGGTTTATTATGGTTTGCTAGGCTTTTGGACATTCAAAGCATCCATATCTTTGGGGACTCACAAGCTCTTATCAACAACATGAAGAATATTACTATTATCTCTAATCCACATCTACAGGGATGGATCTGTCACATTGAATATCTTAAGATGTCTTTTCATCACATTTCCTTTCAGCACATCAACCGGGAGCATAAATCCATAGCAGATGTTATGTCGAAGATTGGTATTTCTCCTAAGGTGGGATGGATGCATTTCACTCTACTGGTCGATAAAAAAATCATTGTTGAGGATAACATTGTCCTCCCGATTTTCTAACCCATGTTTTTTTGTCATGTTTAACTTTTGGCTAAATCTAGAAGGTGCCATGGTTCATAGAGCACATTGATACAAGCTGACACCATTTCCTGTTTTTTTATTTGCATAACTTGAATATATTATTTATTCCATTGTTGTACATATGAAATATGGTTAGTTCATCTGTTGTTGTTAGATGGAGGTATTACTATGTTCATGTCTATGGGAATTGGGACTTATTCCTCACTAGATTAAGGTTTCTGGCACAATATTGCCACTTTGTTGCACAATGTATCTAGAAATTATGGTGACTTGATGTACTGGTATTAATTATAAAAACCAATGTTTTCTCCTTCTGAAAAAGAAGTAGTGATTTCTTGTCTAATTGCAATTTTTCTCTGGTACGTAGTCCCTAAATAGTGTATACCATGTGAACCTTTAAGGATCATGGGAGTCTGGTTACTTAAATTATATACCCCTGAAGGGCATAGTTATCCTAGGAGTGAATTAGGGGTTATGAATTAGAAGAGCCTCACTTATTTTGAGCACTTGGATTATTTTCAAGCAAGTTGCCCTTCATCCCTAAGGTATGAAGCTTCAACAATCTGAATAAAATGAATTGGTATCCATGGTCTAATTTTATTATGGCAATTACAAGTACATATTTATTTTAAAGTTAGATTTATGAAACATTGAGAAAAACTTTAACTTCTAAATGTTTGAAGTTATATAGAATTGAAAAAAACCTGATAGGTTAATGGGAAAATTCTCTAGAATGCAGGAGGATTCGTGGGTTTCCTATCAAATAAAGTAATTTAAAAATTTAAGAACAATTATGCAAAGAGAAATCGAGTAATCGTGAAATTATTGAATGGAATAGAAGTTGTACTAAATATTATTCTACGAGAACAAAGAAAGGCATTGTTAAAGGGATTCAAGAAGGAATGTAAAACACCACCTGGTATAGAGGAAACCTAATTTAATCTAAACATATATTCACTACTGGTTGTGGTTAATTGTGTTTATCTCAGGCAATGAGGAGGAATGATTGTTAGACTCCTCACTCGGGTTAAACTCCAATAAGTGATATGTTGAGCTCGTATTTACGCTAATAGGCATCTCTTCTTCAAAATGGTCAGGATAACCTTCGTCTACCCTTTTTCCTTTGGGATGACATGTGTCCCATGGTCTGACAACGACATGTGTACTTATCAATGAATTTTTACGCTGATGACCTCCACATATTTTTATGCTAATAGAAAACTGCAACTTTTGTCATCGTGATCTCGATTTATCCACCAGACATAACCATCATAACCACAGTGTCTGTGCCCCCTCAGAAATAGTTGCTCCTACTCTGTTGCTTCCTCTTCTTCCACAATAGTCTTTGCAACTCTTGCCACTATAGCACGAGTGCTCAACCCGAGACAAATTGTTGTGGGAGCTCATCTTAGGAAAGATTTCTTTTGGTTCCTAAGATTGGATAGTGATGGAAATTTAAGAACATATATTCAATCAGAGACCATGTCGGTATTTGATTTAGACATGTTTTCTATCTACTTTATGGATTTCTATAAGCTTCCCGATACCGGTGGTTCACTCACATTTGTAGCTTAGGAGGGACTTGTAGGGTGAAGCTATATTTAATGAATTTTGACCCAATATTGGAGGAAATCCAAGGAAGAATCCTATATGCGGGGCTTCAAACCAATTGTTGGATATTGATGGGGTGGATTATTTTGCAAATGAGTACAGGAATCTGAGCTCTGTCAGCCTCGAGCAATGCAAGAACTCATGCGTGTTGAACTGTTCTTGTGCTACGTATTTCTTATGGAATAAATCTAGAGGGTGTTACCATTATTAGGAGATGAAATCCCTTAAACGAGTCTCGTATCAGATCATTAGGGCATATAATAGGGGTTTGCATTGTTGTCATGGTTTCTACACTAGGATTTCTTGCATGGAGATATAAGGTGAAGAATGGTGAAGCACAAGTCTAAAGAAGAGTAATTTCTAGAGAATTTTCCAAGCTTGCCCAAAAGATATAGATTCATGAAGTTGGAGGAGGCCACATGAGGATTTAGTAGGCAACTTGAGGTTGGTGGGCTTTTAGTTGGGTTTGAAGGACAACTTGCCGAAGGAACAAAAGTTACTATGAAGAAACAGGGTAAGGCTGTTATACAGCATTTGCATTTCCGTGTAGAAGTTGCAACCTTGGGAAGCATTAACCATGTAAATTTGGTGAGGCTATTTGGGTTTTGCACTAATGGCACCAATATATTTGTTAATTTTAGGTATGTTCTATGCTTAGAGAAATTTATTTCAATTTTCATAGTTAGCTCAATATCTTTTCTAGATTAACAATCACATTAGCATAATCGTAAATTACAGATAGAACATAAACATAAATTGCAAAATAAAATCCAAGGGACACAATATGTGGCACTAGCCAAGGAAAAACCCCAATGTGCGAAAACCCTTGATTAATTCTTCTTATATGTTCTTCAATAGCTTAACACAGAGAGAGAGATAGTACACTTACAATAGAAGTCAAAACTTTGACGTATCTAGATAGGAGCATATATCATCTCTAAGAAGATGATACATGAGGTAGTTGAACACAATTGAAGACATGCTGCTTCAACTGATTCTCCAAGGTGACTCCATCACCATGCTGCACCAATCATTGTGTCACACCTCATCATCATGCTGCACCTCACTATTCTACACCATGTTGCACCCATCATCACTATGTTTCATTTCATCATGCTTCACTAATCATGACTTTACCCATCACTGTACTACATCATGTACCATTGGTGTCCCATAGTTGTACCAATGTTGCACCATGTCCAACAACACTAATCTACACAATGTCGCACCATTACTTCTGTCATGCTGCCACACTTCTTTAGTCATGCTGCCATACTACATTAGCTACTAGCTAAAGCCTATGGCCTATCCCAGCAGCAAGATAGACTATGATCCATGCAATAGTCAACACTTTGCCCCAATACATGACAAACTCTCACTCCAAGTTTGCTGCCCAACCACTGTGGAAACTGTCATTAATCTAGTGCATCTAATCTGCCCTCATCTCATTGACTTCCTTAGGCTACCTTAACATGATCCAAATCTGATCCTCATTTAGGATTCAACAGCTACAAGAAATTTCATAAATAACATATCTTAGCTCACTATTGTGAGGTCTAATTTGTTTGCTCCAAACTAGGCCTAGTTAGGGCATATCGCAGCCCCTTTGTCAGTCTTCTTTTCCGCATAGATTTGCTCCAAGGTGATGTGTCTACCCTTCCTGGTGGGGATGAGAGTCGTCACTATAATGCTGGGTAGTTATAGCCCTTACAAAGTCCTTAGCCTACCCTCAATCCCTACGACATACTACAACAAGCTACCACAAGCCTGCAACAACCTTGTTAAGGCTTTGCCCACTCTCAAATGTCCTGAAAATAGTCCCTCCTTACCTTGGCCCTCTACAAAAACTCCTCAGACATCCTTCCAATAATTCGGTCATTTGAAATGGCCTTCGGTTAGGGAATCATAGACCTACAGCTAGGGCAGGATAGACCTGCGTATTAGGGCAGTGTGTATATGCCTCCTCCACCGTGTTATATCTCCATGCTTGGACTATGGCTAGGCATCCTTTAGGAAGCACATAGAAGTAGGGATCTTCTCTCTTTGACTATGGGTAGACCATCCTCTTTCGGATTGTGGCTAGGGTAGTTTTAGATCTCTTCTTGACTGTGGCTAGACTGAGGCTAAGGCTCCTTGTTTAGCCTTCTTTCCTCCTGCGTATAGGGCTTCATCCTCCTATATTTCTATTGAACTAAAACCCAAAATGAGTGGAGAGAAATCAAGAGTGAAGTGTGTATCCTAATGACTCGCATGCCACTTCCTCTTATACTAAAACATTGAGCACGCATGGGGGTTATTTGGTTGCTGGCCAACCTTGACGAATTGTCCCATAACACAAATAGAGTCATTTCTTTATGAATACTTATCAGAATCGGATGATCTTTAGATCAATCTTACACCTCTCAATGAGAGGAGTCCAAGAAAAATATGATCTACCATAAATAAGATGACCCACATGGAGTTTGGCCCTAGTTGCCAATTTTAACACTCCATCCCAACTAGGGAGAACTCCATCTGCTGCTCCATCTATTAGACTGTACTATCTCTGCCATCAGTGCCCTACACTGCTTTGCTAAACCATGAACAAGAAGAATTGATTGAGAATGTCTCAGACCATTCTCTACTGACCCAAAGTCAATCCCATATGAAGTGAGTGTGTCATACCACTCTTACTAATCCCAGATCAGTTCCAAAAGAGAGTGAGTTATGTCACTCTTACTAACCCAAAGTCAATTCCAATTGATCCTAGATAAATATCAGAAGAGAGTGTCTCAAACCAGTCATATTGACCCAAAGTCAGTTTGATTGATCTCAGATCAATATCAAAAGAGAGTGTCTCAAACCACTCATACTGACCCAAAGTCAGTTTCATTGATCCCAGATCAATATCAAAAGAGAATGTCTCAAACCACTCATACTGATATGAAGTCAGTTTCATTTATCCCAGATCAATGCCAGTCACCCTAGCATAGGGAGTATGTAGATACATGATGCATCCATCAGTACTACTATGGTCCCTAACCCCATTTCCCTACTAATTTCCCTACTCAATGCCTCGATAGGAGAACCACTCATCCTGTCCAAAAGTCGCCATAGGGTATCACAGGGGAAGGTTGAACCATTCACCCTGTACACAACACACCATTAGGGAAGGGTGAGTCACCGTGTGGTTGCTTCTTGCTCCAAGAAGTACCCCAAGCCCCGTGGAGCTCCCAGAGCTCAATGCATGCATCATATAGGACCCTCATAAGTGGGTCTCTCAACAACTCCAATTCGTTCTAGAAAGTCACAAATTTGACCTTTCCCCTAGGCTTCAATAGAATGTCTGTGACCTACACATTAGTCACAATGTAATGGAGCCTTCTTTCTCATCAATTTACCATATCCTAGATAAAGTGGTACCTGATGTCTATATGCTTCGAGCAATCGTAACACATGAGATTCCTCAATAATCGAATACCCCTCTAGTTGCCACATAAGATCATGGTGGTATCCATCATGTGTCAAACAACTCACTGAAGCACTTCCACAACCAGGCAGCTTCACACGAGGTCATACTCGTAGCTATGTATTCGTTCTCAGTGGTTCTTATAGAAACCAACTTCTACTTCCTGCTCATTCAAGATATCGAAGCATAACCCAAAGAGAACCAACACTCAGAAGTGCTCTTGCAATCCTCCACACTGCCTGCCCAATCAACATCAAAATAATCATGCAGCTTGACATTTCCAACAGTGTATCTCAATCCATCAGAGATTGTGCTCTAAATATATCTCAAATGATTCTTGGCACCAATCCAGTGAGTCTCAACCAAAGATGAGCCCAACATGCTAACTACAAAACATATATCCGAACAGAAGGTCACCAAGAACATCAATGCAAATGAATTTATGAAACTCATAGGCATTTCCCAAATTTGGTCAGGCATTACTACCACATAACTTTTTAAAGTTAAGTTTCATCCAGGTAGTCATAGGCTTGTAGTTCACCATTCCAAATCTGGAATCCAACTCCCTCTTACTTTTGCAAATAAGAGGGTTTTCACCTGTCAGAAAGAGGTCATCCTCAGAAGGTGTCAATATGAGAGGTCTATTATCCACAAACTTCCAGCAATGGTTTAGATTGTCTTCACTCCTAGTGAATCTCAGCTTCATCAAAAAACTATCAATTCTCTCATATTAAGCCCAGGGTGTTTGATTCAAGCTATAGATTTCTTTCTTCCACCTGCATACATGACATTCCTGATCATGAATCTCAAACCCCTCAAGTTGTTTGAAACCTGTGGACCTACTATATGAGGGGAATGTCCCCCTTGTAATATTTTCCTTCGGTACATCTTGGACATGTACCTCCATGCTCTTCTTGAATTCAAGCATCCCTATCATCATCTGACTCACATCAGGTAGGGCTGACCTCTATAGATGAGATGTGTCAACTGACATGGTACCTAATGGACTTCCTACAACTTGATACAAATTTCCAACCTTAAATAAATGCATCTTTCAAAATTCCATTTTCAAACACATACCTTTCCATCAATGAATGCCACTTTGAAACCTTTGACTTCCATTACCGAAATGGACACCAGGTTCTTCTTGCAATCAGGTACATAAAAGAGATTCTTGTAAATGAATTAAGTTATCCTCATTCAATTGAGGGGTAACATTTCCTACACCCTTTCCAGGATAGGTGGCAATGACTCCAAGTATAATCCCACGATTGTTTCCATCTCTACCAAATTAGAGAGAGCACCCTTCTATTCGATGAAGTGCCTTGATGCACTACATTCAATAAGCCAGATTCCCAAAGAGTCTAGAGGAGAGGGACAATATAAGATAATACTTCTTTATCTTACCAAAAATATAATTTGATTCTTCACACCTGGAGTTCCTTTCTTTCTTTGAATATTTAGTGATTTCCTTGATGACCTGCATTACCTGTCATTCCTACAATCATTGAGGATGTCCTTGAAATGATTGTTATCATCATCAAGTGATGTGTCTCTACCATTTGGACACTCCTTCAAACTTATTGCAAGCAAGGCATCAGACTTTCCTTCCACCCTTAGATCCAGACTTCCCATTGAACTGATCTTAAGGTAGGCCATCAAAAGCTTCCGCTATACCATTTTGATAATATTCTCTACTTCGACTTCACCCTTGGTGAATTTGAAGTGGGGTGAGGAATCCATTGAGCCTTTTTTCCTTTCCCAACTGTCCTCGGTGATTTCTCTTTTGCTCTTTCTTGGGATGTGTATTCACCTCAACTTTGATACCATGTTGCACCCATCATCACTATGCTACATCTAATCATGCTTCACTAATCATGACTGTACCCATCATTGTACTGCATCATGTACCATTGTTGTCCCATAGTTGTACCAATGTTGCACCATATCCGACAACATTGATCTACACCATGTTGCACGATTACCTCTGTCATGCTACCATATCCCCTTAGCCGCTGGCTAAGGCCTATGGCCTAGCCCAACAACAAGATAGAGTATCATCCATGAAATAGTCAACACTTTGACACAATACATGACAAACTCTTACTCCAAGTTTGTTGCCCAACCATTGTGGAAACTATCACTAATCTAGGGCATCTAATGTCCCCTCAGCTCATTGACTTCCATAGGATGCCTTAACACAATCCAAATCTGATCTTCATGTAGGATTTAACACCTACAATAAATGTCATAAATAGCATACCTTATCTCACTGTTTTGAAGTCTGATTTATTTGTTGTAAACTAGGTCTAGCTAGGGCATATCACAGTTGCCTTCTTTTCCACCCAAATTTACTCCAAGGTGATGCGACTACTCTTCTTGGTGGGGATGAGACCCTTCACTGTAATCCTGGGTGCTTCTAGCCCTTACAAAGTCCTCTGCCTACCCTCAATCCTTACGACATACTACAACAAGCTTCCACAGGCCTACAACATCCTTGTTAAGGGTTTGCCCACTCTCAAATGTACTGAAATAGTCCCTCCTTGCCTTGGTCCTCTAGAAAAAATCCTCAACCCTCCTTCCAATAATCTAGTCATCTGAAATGGCCTTCGGTTAGGACATCATAGACCCGCAGCTAAGGAAGGATAGACCTGCGGCTAGGGTAGGATAAACCTACGTATTAGGGCAGCGTGTATAGGCCTCCTCCATTGTGTTACATATCCATGCTTGGATTGCAGTTAGGCATCCTTTAGGCATCGTATAGAAGCAAGGATCTTCTCTCTTGTACTGTGGGTAGACCATCCTCTTAAGGACTATAGCTAGGGAAGTCTTAGATATCTTCTTGACTGCAGCTACACTGAGGCTAGGGCTCCTTGTTTAGCCTTCTTTCCTCCTGTGTCTAGGGCTTCATCCTTCTAGATTTCTCTTCTACTAAAACCAAAAACAAATGGAGAGAAATCAAGAGTGAAGTGTGTTTCCTAATGACTCTCATGCCACTTCCTTTTATACTAAAACGTTGAGCACACGTGGAGGTTATTTGGTTGTTGGCCGACCTTCACGAATTGTCCCATAACACATATACATTCATATATTTTTGAATACTTATCGGAATTAGATGCTCTTTAGATCAATCGTACACCTATCAATTAGAGGAATCTAAGAAAAATATCAGCTGACATAAATAAGATGACCCACATGGAGGTTCTCCCTAGTTTCGAATTTTAACAAGATTGCTGGTGTATAATTACATCAGCAATGGATCTCTTGATCACTGATTGTTTCGGTGTCCTTATGATAATAATCCTTCACCATATCTTGATTTGAGAAACAGATACAAGATCATCCATGATATGGCTTTGGGATTGGCTTTCTTGCATGACAAATCTAGGGATTAGATTCTTCATTTGGACATGAAGGGTCAAAATATTCTGTTGGATGAGAATTTTGGAGCCAAACTTGCATATTTTGGGTTGGCAAAGTTAATGGACAAGGCTCAGAGCCACTCATTTACTTGTGTCAAGAGACTCCTATGTAATTAGCTCTTGAAAGGCTTTTGCATGCATGTGCCATAGACAAGAGTGCTGTTTATAATTTTGGCATGATTTTGTTAGAAATAAATAGTGGGAGGAATAACTTAGACATGTCCCAGTAGGAGGAGTTGGAGTTTTTTCTTTCATGGGCAATTAGTATGATTCATGAAGGAAAGATGAGGAATGTCATTGATCTAGAACTGGGAGATTTGGTAGACTACGAGTAGAAACAGATAGAAAGAGTTGTCATAATTGCATTTTATTGTATTCAGGAGGATGGGCAGGTAAGGCCTTCAATGAATAAAGTGATCCTGATGTTGGAAGGACATATTAAAGTAGAAGATCCAACTCTTTGTGTTGAATTTTTTATGATAATTTGGGATAGGATTTCTGCTCATCCATCACAGTGGGAGAAAGAGGGCACATCAAGTAGTGTTGTCACCATCTCTGTCTCTTTCTCTGCAAGGTGAATGAAGATATTGATCGAAGCTATGGAAAATATTTACTTTGTCTTTGATGTGTAGTTGGCAAATTGTTTTGAGCATGATTCATAAATTTTCTTGTCTGACATTCTTTTAGATAAATGCCAATTGGCATAAATATTCAAGTTTGAGGAAATTGTTATCCACATTCTCAACATTTATGGTATAATTCCCATCAGTGCAACTAAAACCCATTTTTAAGTTTTATGGAAGTGATGTGAATGTTTTCAAATGAAATAACCTTATTTAATAGTTGTAAATCAATGTGTTAGAAACTGGGTTCTCTGGATATGCCACACATAAAATAAATAATTGAAAGCATAACATAGAGACATAGGTTAATGTTAAATATTTTATATGCTTTGTTGTAATCTGTCATTCAAGGAATTGCAAAGACACCAGTTGAATTTATTAATTCCACAAAGAATCTGTGTTGTTGAAATGGAGAGACCATAGGCATATTACATTTACAAATCAACTTGACTCCTCAGAGGATTTCTTTCTACTGACAGACTCTAGAGAGATTGCCTTTGCCTATATATGCATACCTCTACATTGAACGCATTTTATTTAGTGCCTTGCACCTCTGAGATTTCTCCTTATGATTTACAGTCACCTTGTATATAAACAATCAAAGCCAAACTTTCTTCTAATGAATTCAATGACAGATTTTTATCTATTCCTTTACTTTCTTTTGAATAAAACATGTCTTATATTTAGAGGAAAATATTTACAAACAATAGAGAATAAAAAGAAATAAAGTGAAAAGGCATGTAGAATGGACAACATAACTTCCTCCCACAACTTCCTAAAAAACTTAGATAGATCCTAAATAGGCTATGGGATGTAAATATTAGGCATCTTGAAGTGTCCTTGAGCAAGAGCTGAGGGTTACCTCATATCTCCACACAGAACAAAATGCAGACAATGAGCTATCTTGAAAGCTAAACATGTGCAGAACTATGTGAATGGTTGTTTCAAAACTTAATGTATTTTGGTTTTATGTGAAAGCTATGTTCTTGTTGGAGATAGAGTAGATTACCAAGAATATTGGCTTGTAAAAGTTTCTGCCTATTTACTATCGATTGATACCTTTAACCGCCTTCATGGAAGTACCCATCCTTTAATAAATACAATATAAAATTCGTTGAGCTGAAGCTGGTACTCATTTTTCACTTCATTAAAGTTAATTGAAGCATGCTTCTATATGTGGACTACACTCAAATGCCTCCTCCACAATGCTTGGAACACTCCCTTGGAGATGTTTTGGGGAAGTGCAATTGGCTTCAGCAGGCTTAGCTGCTTATGATGAAGAAAGTGCTATAAGGGAAATATGGGAAAATTTATGCAATGCCTACGATCTCCTTGCTTCTTGTTTTGTATGAAGCATAGTAGGCATCAAAAACTACAATGGGAATGGAACCTATTGTTTTGATAAGTGTTGGAGGCCAACCTGTAATCTGAACTTTGCATGAATTTAGGCTCCAACAGAAATAGCAACCCTACATTCTTCTCTTTTCAAAGTAGCTAAACCATTTATAATATTGTCACATTGTAACTCTTTTTAGGATTATTTTGAAAACCCTAAACTCCTTGAACAAATGAGGAGGTTGACCTCGATTATATATGTCAGTGAGAATCTAGAGAGCAGGGAATTTTTATTCTCCCCATATTTTGCATTGTTGTGATGGTGGCACAACCTATTTTCCACCCCTGTTTTTTTTTAGGCATGACCCGTGCCTTATTACATAAGTTACATTATTCAATAAGCATATTAAAAAATAAAACTAGTGGCATAAATCATAATTCCAGTAGGCCATGTTTTCTAACTTATTATGTATTCACACTATATTCTCTCTTTCTCTAGATTCAGGTGATAATTGGAAGACAGCCAAAACCCAACTGTATGTTGGACAATTTTCTTTTGAATGAATAGTGTCATTCCAATAAGAGGAGGGAAACATAATTATTCTTCTAGTTATTTGAAGTTTCTAAATAAAAATAGAAAGTACCAAATTGAGGCCTTCAAGCAAACCATCAAGTCAATATAGATTCGTATTCAAGACTAAGGTTATGATCATCAGCATGTCTCAACATGCTTTCTTTGACTACCATTTTTACTTTGGAGGGGATGGGATTGAGATTTCTACAACCTACACATACTTGGAGTTCAGGTCTTAGGAGTCTAGTTTAGATTGAGGCATGCTTTCTATCCCAAAGTTAATAAGGATTATGTCTTGCTTGGCTCAATAGAAGTGCTGCAGGACATCTCATTGAAGATGCATCACTTTAGACATGATCGTTAGAGCCATGACCCTTTATGGCCTCAAGGTGTGGGAACCTGGCCTGCTTTCGGTTAATTGGGCTAGGATAGAGAGACTCTAAACCTTTATATTACAATGATTCATCTACCACAAACATGCAATTCCTCAGTATATCATCTAGGTGGAGTTCAGGGTGTTGCTTCAATAGACCCCCCCTGGTGTAATTGTTGAGGGTTCTTCTTAATTGCTTCAATTAGTGGCCATTTATATCAAACAACTTGCCCTTTTTAGGTAATATTTAGACACTCTAGGCGACTTGGTACTATCTAAATAAGACTTAACGTAGGATATTAGAGAGGATATCTACAAGATACATCCAAATCACTTGGATTTCCCTCCTCAAAGTCTTTAGCTTGAATATGTCATTTTATTATTTTGAGTGCTTTATGTAGCTAAGTGACTCTTATTGCTAGGCCTATCTATACTAATAGAATTGGGTTCACAACCTTAAGATTCCCCTTGGTTCATTCAAAGTGGGCTCCCATTAGCTTTGGTTTAAGATATCTCACCACTTTGCACACCTCAAAAGGAATTTTCAGCTATGTCACTTACAAGAGATCAAGTTGGAGGAGCACATTGACTTCAACTATTCCATCTATTAAGAGATAGCATTGTTACATATTGATTTGATCTATTCTTGACTGATAACACTTGTTGTTTGCTTGTTTTCTCGTGACTCACATCTTATTCACTAGTTTTCAAGTTTCATTTGTTGCCTTGAATCTATAGCCTAGGGATTAGGCACTAGGTCCAACTTAGCTTTCTATTTTAAATATTAAAATACAAAAATAATATCATTCTGCAAATCTATTTTTAGCATTTAAAGGGCAGTTCTGTAGGCTTCTAAGGGATTCCTCCCTTGTGTTGGAGTAGAGCTAGCCTTAAGTGAGAAGGATGATCAACATGGTGACAATGGGTGATATTCTCAAGTAAAGTTGGGGCTTGTAGTTGATATTGATCTTATTTTTTGAAGGATAGATTTTAGAGGTAACAATGAAATGATTTTCTCCTTGGATTGATGGAATGACTTTAAGTACTTACTCCATTTATTAACAAACCATCATTTGGCTGATGTTATAGCTCTTTTTATTTTGAGAAAGAAGCTACCATGAGATGTTTGAAAGCTTGTGCGGCTTCCTCAAAGACTTGGTCAAAGGAGGAGAGGGATCCGCCCCTCCTCAGGGAAGTCATGGTTGTCCCTAAGAATAAATAACTTGAGAGAAACTAGTTGTGCATGATTTCGTCCATATTAATTGTAGGATTTGAACAATCAAATCTAGCTTTAATAGGACATGCTAGATCATTTTTGAACATGTTGAATACTCGCATTCGTAGGTGGGAATTATCTCCTTGAAAAGTTGTGGGCCTACATTTCCAAGGGAAAGGAATGGCACACAACTATGACTCAAAGGATTTATATTTACTACCATTTCCCTTTCTGAAAATGTTTATTTTTCACCTTATTTTTTCCGTTAATTTTCATTTTTTTTACATCTGCTTAGAACTGTGGGTGGGCCCCATGGCATGAAACTGTAAAAGAGGTCCCAAAAAAAAACAAATTAAGCAAGAATATTTTTATGTGAGAAAACTATCTTCAAAACTATGTTCTACCTTCTTTCCTATCATATCATATAAAATTGATTTGTGGTCTTTGATTGAACAATTTTTTTTTTTTTACCCCAATTTGTTTTCGGAACTGCCATGAACCTTGCCATTGAAGCCACTAAACTCTAATGATAATCTTCATCTGACATTGTTAAGTAATATGACATATATATGCAGCTATGGCTAATATGTGTGTATACGTACACACAATTTCCTTGTGTCTTGGAAATTTGAAAATATCTTTTAATATGTACCTTATGGGAATATAGATTGTGCATCTACTTCCTCATTCTACGTGGTAGGGTTGAATTAACTGATAAGTGGTCTAATTTTTGATATCCGCTAAATAGCTTGTCAACTTCTTAAAAACTCAAATTTAAATCGATTTCAAATTGATGAGTTATATAACCCTAGAAATCCACTGCCATGATCTTGGCCCAATCCTTAGCATGTAACCACTACTTACACATCTTAAAGTGAGCTAGTTCTAACAATAAATATAGCAACCTGATTCCAAAATGTGAAGGTTGTCACTTGGGACAATCTTTAGCAATATCTACTTTATTTCTCTTAGCCACCTCACGATCCTTGTAGATAATTAGTCACTTATCTTTAAAATGAAGTAAATAGTACTCATAATAATATGCCATGATTATGCATATGCCAAAGTACCCAAAGGCAATTTGAGTTTGTCCTATCTCTTGAAAACTCTCTTCTTGACTTGATTAGTGGGCTATAATATCTAATGATCTATTGAACTCTTTTGAGTATGCTATCCATGTCCTTATAAACATCTCCATATAAGACACATTTGTTTCAAGGAATCAAAGCATATCCACTGATTGCTTCCAAAATGAGAAATGGCAATAACCCTCAACAATAATTGTGTTTGATGGTTTTTCTAAAACACAAATCATCTATCACAAAAAGTTTGGTGTTTGTTGTGACATCAGTCTGCCATACTTAAAAGGTAGTTCCTATCTGACTTTCTCAATATGATAGATAACAAGTTCTTACTGAAATGCTTTGCAAATTTCTAAAGAAGAATAGAAATGAAGAAAATCTATAGGTTTGACTATAATGATCAATAATTTATTTCTTTGAGTTTTATGTACTTGTTTCTTTCTGAAGTTTGTAGCTAACTACCCAATGATATTTTGAACTTCAACCATTGTTATAGGATGTTGAATTTTGACGAAACATTGTATTTTTTATATTCTCATCTTTTGCACATCAGTTGTTAATACACGAGTTCTATAGTTTTTTCTATCATATATGAGAGTTGAATTTAATAGATATCTTATTATTAAACGACCTTAGTTTCTCAGGATTTGGTTAGCTTTGTATTTGCACGAGAACTACCCTCGAGATTGTTTTCCTTGGTTGTAGAAGAGGTATTGTTGTTTGAATATATTAGCGCATTCTTTTAGATTGCATTGATGTTTTTTTCCAAATGTTTGCCTATGGCAAGGAAAAGTTTTCATATTTCTATTAAAAAGAAGAACAATTATGCTCTTTTCTTTAGTCAGCATCATGTTAGCATACAGATTGTAGTTTTTTTAGGTTGCAAATAATATACTTAAAATATGTTTATTGCTATTAGGATTTAGGAGATTTATAGAAGAATGATTCACAAGATATGGTGGAATGCATTACAACACTTGTAAATTAAAACATTTCTATTGATGGTACCTATGATATTTCTTCATTAATAATAGGAGGTGTGCTTGAAATGATAGATAGAGGTAAATACAAAGGAGGGCCCCATGGTTGGCACCGGGTTTTAGACCCCGTTGATGGGACAAAGGGGTAAGAGAATGTGTCAGGCACTTACAATGTGCTTATCCAAATTGCGAGTCCTTACATTTTCTTCTGTAAATGTGGTTGTAGCTTTTCTCTTGGTCACCAAACCAGATTTTCTCTTCCTGTCTGCCTGCTGTTTGCTCCCTTCTTGTCTCTATTTTTTTATGTTGTAGGGAGAAACCTTGTAGCCACTATATGAAATGTTCATACCTTTCTTAGTTGTTATTATTCAAGTTGCATTAATTTCCTACGAATCAATGTCTACTATCTATTGCGTACTTGCATGAACTAATAAACCTACATAGATCCATCGTAACTATGGATTGCTAAGGACTAGGTGGGACCAAAAAGGATTTAAAATGAAAATCACTTTGTGCTTCAAAGATCTAGAGTTAAGATGTATATGTGCTAGAATATCTCTCTCTATATATTAGTTTTTAAAAGCAGTCCAAGTCAACTCAGACTTAGTTAACTTGGATGAGTTGACTGCCGACCAAATCAACTTGGACATATATTTCGTATGGAGGCCTAGTTGGTGTCAAACCAATCAAAGCATGGCTCATCCAGTCTGGCAAAAAACTCAGCCTAGTCAACCAAGTAAAGAGACCTGCCCCACCCCTCCATTTGCATCAGACCTTCCTTATTAAGCATGTGGAGTTTTGGAGCAGCCTTGAAAAGCAATGATCTATCCCAGCCAGGTACACCCTAAGTTTGATACTTTCAACCCATTACCAATTTTAACTTTAAATTTTTCGGTACGAAATTTGCATAATTAGACGTGTTTCTCTAGAATGTACAATCTCCTTGGATAAACATCATTCTAAAACTTGGGTTTCCTCATGGTATTTTATGCTTATGATAGTTAGATATGCATGTGGCCTAATTGTTGGTTTTCCTTGGCTAAATATAAGCATTTTCATGCTTAAATAATGTTGATGGACTTTGATGTAATATTCCAATCTTCTTAACAACACACTTTTATGTAATTCCAATGGGATCGATATAAACATTTCTCTAGTTTGACAATGATAAGAGAACTCATAGGAGGCTTTTACTCCTCAAATTAAAACCTACCAACATTTCAAACATTTCTTTGTTACTTCTAACACTAACCATTTCCTTATATCTATATGTAGCTTTCTTTAACCTTTGAAGTACATCTCTGTATTAGACATGATCATATGGCCTGTTTTACTAGCCAGAAACTGCCAAGTAATTGATGGAAAAAAATTTCCACTGAGTCATTTTTGAGCTTCAAAAGGCCCCTTCATATCTACCCTTTTCTTACATATCTAGATTTAAGTATTTGTTCCAAAGTTTAAAATATTTCTTGCTGGAAAATTCAACAAAGAGAAAGAACTTTGTCTGTAGTAGTAAAATTTTTCATAGTGCGCCAGCTCTTCTTTAGGATAGAATTAGTTCTCAAATCACTGATTGGAAATTATAAATCTTTCTATAGAAATTCCTTCCAGAACATCCTACTTTTCTTCTATTGGATTGGAAAACATAAATCACATACTTTTTGGCTTCATTTTTGTGTCAAAATTATGATTCTGAGCATGTAATCTTACACTATGTGTGTAATTTAATGGTATTTACTCTTACCCATAACTGAAGATGACAATCTCTTACCACTCTATCAAAATTCATTTTCAATAGTAGGCGCTACATGGGTGAATGAAGAGTACAATATTTCAATATGGGAGCTATGTGTCATTTGTACCTTCCAGTTTTTGCAAACATTTTTCCTTTGCAAAGATACAAGAGGCTACCAAAAACTTTGATGAGTCACAGATTCTTGGTGTTGGTGGTTTTGGGAAAGCTTATGAAGGAGAGATTGACGGTTGTGGTGTGAAGGTTGTGGTTAAGAGAGGAAACCCACTAGAAGAACAAGGTATCCATGAGTTCCAAGAAAAAATAGAGATGCTTTCTAAGCTCAGGCATCACCATTTTGTGTCTCTTATTGGTTATTGTGAATAAAATTGAGTATTGATTTTATTTTATGATTACATGGCTAAGGGACCACTAAGAGGGCACTTGTATGGTAATAACGATTTGACTCCTTTGTCATGGAAGTAAATATTAGAAATATGTATTGGGGCTTCTCGAGGTCTTCATTATCTTCACATAGGGGTTGCTCAGACCATCATACATCAGGATGTCAAGACCACAAATATACTTCTTGATGAAAACTTAGTTGCAAAAATTTCAGATTTTTTATTATAAAAAATGGGCCCAACTCTTGACCATACTCATGTTAGCATTCTAGTCAAAGGTAGCTCTGGATCTAGCTAGAACCAAAATATTATCGTAGGCAGTAGCTCATTGAAAATCCAGATGTTTATTCATTTGGTATTGTGTGCTTGACCTGATATTAATCCTTCTCTTCCTAGAGAACAGGTAAGCATTGTTGAATGGGCACTGTATTACCAAAGAAAGGGAATTTTGGAACAAATTGTAGATACTTATTTGAAAGGTAAAATAAATCCTAAGTCCCTTGAGAAGTATGGAGAGGCACTAGGTAGCTAAAAAGTGTTTTGCGGAGCAAGGGGTTGAAAGAACAACTATGGGAGATGTGATTTGGAACCCAGAAATTGCTTTTCAGCTCCAAGAAACTGCAATAGAGAATAAATTGGTCGATGACAACACAAATCACTTTGTGGAAATATCTCCTGACTACAACTCAAACAATATAGAAACTTATGTTGTTGATGGGCCCAGCACTTGACAAGCACCAAAGGCATTAGTTTGGCAAGAGAGGATTTGGATGATGCAACCATAAGTCCTATTTTTTTTCCCATCTGGTGAATCCACAAGGGAGTTAATTGAATTGGCAGGTAGTACTTTCTTGTTCTGTATTGGTTGTAGTACATGTACCAGGCAGGTTGCACAAAGCATGGCAGCAATAGTCAGGTAATTGAAAATTTTCAGTGCTTATCAAATATCTAATTTAATATCATATTCATGGCCATTATTGTTAAAGTGATATTGAATGTGCCATCATAGTTAAACATTTTTAAGAAGGTTGGATGGTTCCACATCCACCTGAGAAGAGGACAGGGTATGTGTCTCTCATTTATAATTCTTAATTCCATTCTTACGATGCTTATCACCTTGAAAATAAATCGTCTTCTATCTACGATATGGTGAACAAGATCTTTATATCAATAGGTCACTAGGTGCAGTAAGAAAGTTACTATAGTGGGCAGTGGGCCAGCTGGTTTGGCTGCTACTGATCAACTTAATAAATCTAGGCACTCTATCACTGTTTATTAATGTGCTGATCAAATTGTAGGTTTGATGATGTATGTAGTTCCTAATATGGAAACAACTAAACTTGATGTTGTCCAACAATGTGTTGTTTTGATGGCATAGGAAGTTGATAATTTTGCTATGAATGAAAATGTTCTAGTTGACTTTCTTTTCTTTGTGGAGAATATTGGCACTGAAAATGATGCTCTACTTTGGGAATGTGGTGCAACAAAACCAAGGTACACTTCTATATTTGATTTCATTTAAAGGCCATGTTGTTTTGACATGCATTTTGGAATTGTTCAATTTAGTAATTTTCAAATTAGATACTTTTGACTACAAATACCTTAAACTACTTGACATGGTACTTGCAGGGGGAAGATGCCAATACATAGTCTAATAAGTTAAAACTTGACAAAATCAACCTAAAATCCTCCCATCCTGATGGGTTTTAAAGAAACATAGTCTTCTATGGTAGGGAATTTAGAAGTACATTTTCACGATAGTGAGAAAAAACCTCAAGGTGGGGCTGTGAAAATCTTAACTAAAAACTATTGAAGCCTTCCATGCACCATTCTTATAATAAAACCTTTTGGGATTTAAACTTTGAACCCTACAAATGAATCATTTGAAAGTATTACCATTTCCCAATTAAATTTTGTGTGTGTGTTTGGGCCATGATCATGTGGTAAGGTGCCAGTAGTTCACTGCAACTGGCTCCAATATGATTATCAACTAGTGCAGTTCAATTCACAATGCATCTCCTTTCTTAGTGCATAAATTTTTGGCAATACTTCCTAGGAGTTTCATAAGTGTTTTGGCCAAAATGGGATGGTTCTAGGTAATAACTAGAGAAAGAAAGAAAATGATACCATCATAATTAGAAAAAGAAAATGATAACATCTTAATATTAATGTAGCATTTATCCATTTCTAGAATTATATCTGGTTTTGATGGAAATTCTTTGTTTTTCTTCATAATTAAAATGTAGTTGGCATGTGTGTGGCTAATAAGTATGGAGTTCGACACCCTGAGCTTTCCAAAATAGAATCTGGATCTTTGAAAATCATTTTTAAGTACAACAAAAGAAGATCACCAACATAAAATCAAAATGAAAAATAAAATAAAATTTAAAACTTATAGTACCATTTTATGTTTGTTTATTTGGTGACATTTCATTAATCAAACATGACACGTTACGAGCCCACATGAACTATGAAAAAGTGCATAGATAAAGTAAGGATGGTCAAGTGATATTTTCCTCAAACACTTAATTTCAACCTCAGTGAATGACTCATTCAAACCCTGAGCATCAAACATATGTTTAAATATATCCCTTTGCAGCCTCTCAAGTCCATTAGACAAAAAAGAGTCACAGAGTTTTGGGGTGACTCTCTGAAAGTTCTAGTATATTTTAATGAATAAACTTTAAAACTGATTATATGGAATTTAGAAATATGGAGCAACTTCCCAAGAAACAAACATGTATACACTTTGTAATTTGAATTTGATATATATATATATAGATAGTTCTCTTTCATCATCTTTTCTATCTAGAAAAGCTTTAAGGAGTGATATTCACCAATCATTTACTTCTTTGGCAATTTTCTAAACACTAGATTGTGATAGACGA
Organism: Pinus taeda; assembly: GCA_000404065.3. Classification (NCBI taxonomy): domain Eukaryota; kingdom Viridiplantae; phylum Streptophyta; class Pinopsida; order Pinales; family Pinaceae; genus Pinus; species Pinus taeda. The sequence continues at coordinate 198,983 of APFE031598099.1, forward strand.
AAATGCCTCTTTAAAAACACAACTTGTTACATTCCATTGAGATTTTCCATACACAACTAGAGGATATTATAAAACGATAAAGATGCTTGATAACACTAACATCATTGGTTCTAGGGGATTTGGAACTATGTACACGCTAGTGATGGACAATAACAACTTATTTGTAGTGAAGAAAATTGAGAAATATGATGTAGCATTCAATCGGATATTTGAGCGGCAGTTGGAGATTTTGGAAAACATTAAACACAGGAATATTGTTAATTTGCAGTGTTAGTGTAAATCTCCATCAGCTAAAATGCTTATCTATGATCTCTTACTCATGGGAAGCTTAGATGAATTTCGCCATGGTTAGTACTTTGAAAAATAGATGAATATTTTTATTGATGCCATAGTTTGCAACCATGATCTATGCATGCTTATAAGGTTTCTAATTTTGTTCAGGCTACAAAAAACCTACTCCACATTTAAACTGGATGGCCTACTTGAGGATAGCACTTGGAGCAGGCCGAGGCATGGATTACTTGCATCATGACTCTGACCATATGATTGTCCACCTTGACATAAAGTCTAGCAATATACTCATTGATGAAAGGTTGGAGGCACATGTATCAGACTTTGGTCTTGCAAAGCTCTTGGAAGAAGGAAAAACACATGTAACCACCATTTTTTCATGCACACTTGGATACTTAGCTCCAGGTTTGTCGGCCTTCCTTCTACACATGAGCCTGAGTTTATTCATATTTATTATATGCAATAGAACATTTATTTTTATCCTACGGTGTCAAAATAGAGTACTTTCAAAGCGAGAGAGCAACATAGAAATCAGATGTGTACATCTTTGGAGTATAATTGCTAGAATTTCTTAGTGAAATGATCCTTCCATTATGAATAAGGGAGTGAATTTGGTAGGATGGGTGAGTCTAAATCTTTTCATTTTGAAATGTGAATTTGTGTTTCCCATTAACTTAATTATATATGAACATGAATATTCTACTGTAATTCCTTGTCTTAAAACTTCCTTGATACTTGATATTTACTTGTTTTGCAAATGATCTATGGAGTACAACTTGTTATGAAGTTTCCAGATGGTCATTTCTGCTTCACTTTATGTCTTATAAGTTCAATATTGTTATTAAAGCATGTCTGATCACAAATTCAAGTGAAGACACACATACAGGAGAGTAAATAGAGGATATTGTTGATCCAAGATGTGCTTGTGCACCACGGGATAGTATTGAGACAATTTTTGAAATTGCAGCCAGGTGCATAGCACCAAACCCTAAAGAACAACCAACAATGAAAAAAGTAGTGCAGATGCTAGAAGAAGAGACAATGCCTCCCTACTCAAGGGAGTTATGCGCAACAATGAAACATGTAATTCAAATGCTAGAAGAAGAGATTGCATTTAAAGTGATTGTTTTCATTGAGGATTTATTGTTTGGGCCTTTAGCATCCCCCTCCTTTTTTTTCCTTACCCATTTGAATTTGTATATAAACCATAATGAGATATAGTAATTTCTTATGATGGTAGAGCAAATCATCTGTGCTAAACAAAAATAAAACTAAATTTTATGTGAATTATAATCAACAGTCAATTTTATTAATGAAATTCATAGAAGATTCTATGGGCTATTTCAGTTCAACCATAAAAAAAAATTAGAACCTCTCCCCCTCCCCCCCATCTCTGTCTCTTATCAAATGATTTTTAAGATCCTTTAATATTATAATAGGTCATGGCAGGGGCTACATTCAGATACTAAAATAGAGAAACATTTCTAGATAGTGATATGGCTCGTAGCACAAACTCTATGTTGTTCAAGGTAGTTTCAGCCAATAGTATCTAATAAGGGGTGCTGGTTTTTTACTATAAAACAAATCTTTTGTGATTAAATTATTTTATATCCTCTATGTATGTCGATCTGGATCCATCAATTTCTAAATATATGTAGACTCCACACCTCAAACTCATACAGTAGCACAAGGGTGGTCAATGCCTAGAAAAGGCAACACAATGTATTCCAATCCCCCCACCCCTTCCTTTTTCACATGTCCCTATTTAGTCTCTCACTGAATCAATTAACTAGACCAATTCTTATTATTTGTATTAGGAGTTGCTTTGGTTTTTTCTAATGTGAATCACACCACCTTGTTGTCTATGTTTACCTTCATCCCTATTTGTGAAGTGTCTAGATAGTCAAGTCAACATTATCTAGGTACAATTTCAAATCATGTCCTGAAATCAGTGAAGCAACACCAAAGCTCCTCATATTTATTCTCCCGTGTATTCTCTATCATGTGCATTAATGTGGGAAGATTATCTATAGTGGAATGTTTTGGTCTAAATATCGCATTTCCTTTGGCCTTTTCCCCTTTGTTTATTTGCCAATTTTCCTTTCTACCATTCCTCCAACTAACTTGGAGAATAATGGGCTCATCATAAAGGTCTTGTAGTTCCCTAGGTTGTTTTCTATAATTTAACTCTCCTACCTGATTTAAAGATGGGAAAAATAAGGCTTGTTGTTTAGTTGTATGGGAAAAATTCCTACAAAATCTGAGTGATGGAACAATATGTTGACTGAGGTGATCCTTACCCCATTTCAAGTGCTCTACCTGAAAGCCTTTGAATGTTTTTCATTTTTCCCAATACCACTCTTTTGATGCCTACCTTCACATATGACTTTCAAAAATCTCCCCTTCAAGCTAGTTTTTGGTGGAAGTTTCCTCAAGGATGGGTTCCTAATACTTATAAATGGTTTTTTTGTGGTACAACCATTGTTTTGGTGTTATATTTGTTTTCTACCCCGGTTTCCTCACCTACAGTTTTTTCCTAGTGGCTCTTGGGTTGTTCCTTTCCATCTTTAGCATATTTTCTTGTCATATCTTACAAATGTGATATTTTTTTCTTTATGATAAACTTTTATGCAATGAGGTTCTCATTCTTGTTTTATTTTCAGTATGTTGCATGAGCTTCCTTACAATCCTTATTAAACTAAGGGTTTACTATAAAAAACTTGTTTGTCACATACTTAATTTGTTTAGAAAGCTTTAAGGAATGACATTAAAAAATTGTTACTTCTCTGACAATTTTCCAAACATTAGATTGTGATAGATGAAAATTCCTCTTTCAAAACACAACTTGTTATATTGCATGGTCATTTTCCATACACATTCGAGGATATTATAAAAAAGATAGAGATGCTTCATGGCACTGACATCATTGATTCTGGGGGTTTTGGAACTGTGTACAAGCTGGTGATGGACAATAACAACTTATTTGCAATGAATAAATTTGATAAGTGTGATGTAGCATCCAATCAGATATTTGAGACAGAGTTGAAGATTTTGGGAAGCATTAAACACATCAATATTGTTAATTTGCATTCTTATTGTAAATGCCCATAAGCTAAAATTCTTATCTATGATTTCTTACTCATGGAAAGCGTAGATGAATTTATCCATGGTTATTACTTTGAAAATTAGATGAATATTTTTATTCATGCCATAATTTGCAACCACGATGTATGCTTGCTTATAAGGTTTATGATTTTTTTCAGACTGCAAACCACCTACTCCACATTTAAACTAGATGGTCTGATTGAATACAGCACTTGGAGTAGGTCGAGGCCAAGCTTACTTGCATCATGATTGTGATCCCCTATAATTTTCCATCATGACATAAGTCTAGCAATATACTCATTGATGAAAAGCCAAAGTCACATGTATCAGACTGAGGTCTTGCAAAGCTCTTGTAAGATGGAAAAACACATGTAACCACCATTGTTGCAAGAAAACTTGGATACTTAACTCCAAGTATGTTGGCCTTCCTTCTACACATGATCCCAAGTTTATTCATAGTTATTATATGAATTAGAACACTGATTTTTGTCCTCCAATGCCAAAATAGAGTACTTGTAAAGTGGGAGAGATACAAAGAAATTAGATTTAATAGAAGCTAACAGTCAAGATTTTGTAAGAATAGATAATAGAGTTCAAAGAAGATATGTAGGAACGTAAGAGAAGTATGTCCTTAAAATGAATAATTAAAATGAATAAGGAATCCCCCAAAAGGGAAGCTTTTTATGAAATCAAACATAACACTTCTTGTGCACAAAAATCCAATATATTTGATGTTTTCATGAATCAAAGGAAGCTGCTAACAACCACATTTTGATGCATGTGATAGAGGCACAGAGACATGAAGCATCCCAGAAGAAGTGAATTTACAGGGAAATGCCAAAAACTAACGCAAGAAGCTAAGAAAAGGGGCTAAAATTTGATTGCAAACTGTAATAGAATTCAGAAAATGTAGTAAAGTGGACCCTGTAAGGCCTAATTTGGGATGCATGAACACACATCTCTGAAGTGAGAAACAAGGAATAAATGATAAACTAATAAGGTGGAACCCCACCAGAATTCCCTGTGATTTGAAGTGTACTTGGTCCACGTGTATCTATCTAATCTCAATTGTGATTGCATGAAAAAGATCTAGGTTTGTCCATTTGAGCAACCACCTACTTCTAGAGATTTCCTAGAATAAATACTTGCACAATATAGTGTATATAAATTTTTATTTCTATTTACCAGAGATTTGTAGCCTCATCACCAACTCAAATATCACCCCACTCAATAATGTTAAAAAATTTCAGCAATAATTCATTAGGGCATTGTGAAGGATTGGGACATCCATTCCCACTATTGAATTATTCTATCAATATTATTTTGAGTATAAAAAAAAATCCTCATATGGTTCTAGATGCTACCAAACATAATGGTCATTGAGTAACATATAGCAAATGGATTTTGCACATTGATAATAAATGAGGAAACAATCCAAGGGGCTCCTCTAGGAACTACCACTTTTGGCCCTTCCTCATGGTAGTATATTGGCAATTTCCTTTGTGACAACTATTCAATAACGATCTAAAGCAAACATCAATAACTTTGACTAACTATGACCCTAGAATAGTGATGCTTCCTCTATAATATTTGCTGGAATGATAGCACCAACCTAGTATGTTTCATGTATTGTTTGGTATACGGAGCAGTTTGCATTGAGTTGGATGGAATAAAAGTCCTTCTATGCCTAGACATGGCAATGCTTCCATCTCTAATGCTAGTGCAAGGGATCATTCACCTTCTCAGCAAGAAGAAGCTAGTTCAAGAAAAATGATGATGGGTATTGCTACTAATACCTGGTTTGTTGCAGGTTCAGAGAACAGAGCAACTAACCATGAATCTAGAAACTGGGTTCCAATGAACCAAAATCCAAATGGACCTGGGGGTATTTCTTCTTTGATGCTACATCTGCTACCAAGTATGCCTTGGGAATCACATCATATTCCATTCACACAAGTGTTATAGACATATTTGGGCTCTTCAACCACAATCACATATGTCCATAAACCAAGGGCTTCTAAGCCCCTAAAAGTGTTGTTTCATACCCTAAAGGAACAAGGTCATCTGATTATATAATTTCCCGGAATTTCTCCCTGAAAAACTACTCAAAACTGGTTAAAATTGGACCACATAGATTGCTTCATGATAAGGGTGCGATGCATCTCACCTGTTACACATAGAGGGTGTGATGCATACTGAAAATCCCTTATGTAGGGTGCGATGAGCGAGAAAAGACAAATGGCAAAGGCAGTTTGCTAGGTGGAAACCTAGAGAATCTTCTAGAAACTGCTCGTTTGACACTTGCCTTTCTGAATTTTCCCGGGGATGAGTAAGAGATCATGAAATCTCCAAGTAGAACCAAGAACTATCAGAGAAATGACACTAATCAAAATCCCAGAAGTTGACTCACCCACCTGCAAATATCTATATATGGATCCCTCATCCTAGAGATCCAAAGGCTGGAATTTTGTGTTTTGTAAGGAAGCGTTATTGGTTTCTCTGTGAAACATCATAGTGTTGGGTGATCTAGCTTTTCATGAGGTGAAGAGGGCTTTCATGCTAGGAGGATGACACTGGGTTAGACCAATGGGTTGCAATCCTCTATTCTACTACTTCTATCAATAAAAATATTTGAGTTTTCCTCCATATTCTTGTATATTTCTGAATCTTGTATTGGTATATGCATTTGTATGGTCAATATATATATGATCCTATATTGTTTATGGTTATAGATCTCTATGCTTTGATGGTATTATGTTGCTCTGACTCTACAGGTGTTCTTTGAAGCGGGACAAGTGAGGAAAAAGTGGCGAAGCTCTGTCAAAGGAGGGAGGAAACAAGTAAGGAGCCAAGCAAAAGACTAAGATTGGTACTCTCTGCTTCTCTCTCATCTATCTCTCATAATGGAAGACACAAGTAACTTTAGTTTGTTTGTTTCTAAGATAGCTACCCATCTTAGTGGGACTACCAGCTCTAAATGGAGACTAGTTTTCCCGACAACAAAATGGCGACTCCACTGGGGAGCGAATAGTGTGATTGTTAGTCACTGTTATTTGCTTTATAAACTACAGACGGATCCTGAAGTTAAGCCAGCTAGCCTTCGAATTGCTTTTTCTATGCAACTTCAAAGTAGATCAACATTGCTTCACTTAATCTCCGGGTTAGTTTATGAACTGAGCATCTGACTTGCAAACATCCTAAGTGCCTTGGTGGTAGCTCAAATAACCTCATTAGATCAGCCCCTATACTTTGTGTTTATTGCCTATCATTAGCTCAGTGTAGATCCCTGAACTAAGCTGCAAACTGTGAGCAAAAACCAAGCTCAGTCTCATCCCTGGACCATTGCATTGTCTCTCATTGGCAGTTTGGATGCATCGCACCTCCCATGTGCTGTACGTGAGATGCACCCCTATTTCCCTGTGTTACAAGTGTGATGATTAGGTGAGACTGTTTCTGCCTTGAGATTTTGGTTTTATCATCATTGCCTTCAGCTTTATTCAGTAGTTTTGATGTCTATGATCAGTATATCACTGTTGAAACTCTCTTCCTTTGCATTATTTAGCCTCCATTGATAAAGAATTGTGCATGTTTTTATGTATTTTTCGTCATTTACAGTTCTCCTTTGCAAAAAGTAGCTTAATTGAGCTATCGTCTTTTTATTTGAAGGTGTCGCAAGTGTCGTTTTTAGTAAAATAAAAACGAGTGTCGTAAAGTCTTCCTCTTTTAAATAGTCGATTACACTTTTGCTATTATATTTGATTTGGATCATCAATTCTTTGAAGTGTCGAAAGTAGTTTTCAATTCAAAATTGAAAGTGTCATCTAAATCTTCCTTTCGTCTTGAAAAGAAATTGCTAAAGTGTTGCTTTGAGGAAAGATAGTTTAGATCTATACTTAGGTTTATTTTTGTCATTCTCACATTAAGGAAACTGAAAAACAAATACATGCATGTGCATTTGCGTTTACACTGCATGTAGAAATTGATTTAGGATAGTGCATCGTAGTGTATGCTCTCTACTCTATGTTGAAAGAATTTTACTTCTTTTTCCTTAGTAGCTAGGATTTTCATTGTGAAAAGAAAGTAAACGACTGTTTATCATCTTAGATTGCATATTTAGGAATTGTATATCTACATCATGCGGTTGACCTGAAAGGAAAATTTCTTAAGAAAGATAAACTATAAAATAAACTTCAATGAACATAAAAACGCTTTGGAACCTAATGCACAACATCTAGAAGTCTAGGCTAGAGACGTATTCCGACGTCGTAAAGCCCGGTAACTATCGTTTTCATCGTAGGTTGGGTGATTCCTCCTCCTTGATACGACAAGTGCTAGTACGGACTTGTGCTCCCATGTACCATCGAGTATATATTAGGAGACCACAATAGGCTATATCATTTATCCTTAGGAAGCCGTGTCTACCGCCCTATCAATTGCAATGCACTAAATACAACATTCAGGATGATTGACTGCCGTACATAAAAAGTATTCTACATTTTTGCGATTGGTTTGGTAATCCCTCTGTCTAGATTTCCAGAGTAGTCACTTTCATTCCTTTTCAAACTCTTTAAAAGAAGAGGCCCATCTGAGCACTTGTCACTTCAGGCTCATTAAAAATCGAAGGCGACTAGAGTCATCTTTAGCTTTTTCTCGACTCTTTAAAATTGAAAAAGCAAGATGTGTCAAAGCGTCGTAAAATTTATTTTAATTGGAATAACATCACTGTTCCCTTGTTGGTCTTAGGTTGAGAAAATGGAGTCCACCAATCAAGGATTTCCCCTTGGGGGAATCCCAGTCACTTCTCCTCTTGGGGGGATGTTGGTGCACCTCATATGGCTACATTGTCCCTTCCAGGACTTACAATCAACCTGCCAGTATGGCTTTTCTCGACCACTGTCATTCAAAACACTGTGATTCTTGAGCAATCAAATCAGAAACCAGATGATACTAGAGTTACCCTCCAACCTTCTTCTTCGTTTGTTTCTCCCTCTCCTTCTTCCTCTTCGCTTGGTGAAGCTAGTAAAACTAAAAACCAAGTAATTGAGAAGAAGAAGAAACGGAAGGAGAAGAAGAACAAGAAGCCAATAACGAAAGGGGGCAACCATGCATCGTTTGGCGAAAATCCATACACTTCACCATCCAAACCTAAATCTCCATGTGTCAGTTTCAAAGGAGACCATTATCATTGAGATTGTACTTGCATCCCATGGATCTTAAGGGACTGATCTCCCCACTTGAACAATCTGGTGTCCTCAACCTCTAACGATCATGTTGAGAGTACACTGTCAACTAGTGAAAATGAATTCAATGGACAAAAAGGAAGATCTAAATTTCCTTGTAGACTATGTGAAGGCGATCATGCCCTCCACCATTGTCCCTTCCTGGACAAAGCTAAAAGAGTCTTGGATAACCATCCTGCTTCACCACTACGACTTCCTCCTAGATACAAGAAACTCTTGCCAAGTCCATCGCTAGTTGAAAATCTGACTGACACACCTTTGTTGTCTATCAAAGAAACTATCATTGAATATAAACCCTCTGAGTCCACACCTGACCAAAGTCAACAGGTCGAGATAGTAGTCGACCCAGTCTTGTCTTTAGAAGTTCCACCTTCAGATGATATAGTCACCAAAGAGAATGAGAGCGACACCATTCAAATTCATTTTGTTAACATAGAATCTGATGAACATGTGGGCAATCTACCCATTCCTTTACCATAGGAAGGAATTTCATTAGAGATTCTCTAAGTAATCTAGTCGTTTCCTTCGATTGGAATCTACTAGGGAGACCCCACCTACCATCTAATGTACCATTCTGAATCTTAATACAAGCTTACAGAATGATCATGTCTAGTACAATCATAGATGAAGGGGCTTCCGTGAGTATCATTTCCTCAACTTCTTGAAAAGTGCTTGGTTCGCCATCGCTTTTGCCTAAGATTCGAAATCTATCAGGCTTCAACAAAAGAACCAGGCGACCATTAAGGATCCTTCCAAATTTGCCTATAATTTTGAGAAGGAAAACCATTTATCTGAACGTGATGGTAGTCCAAGGGCCATTAGATTACAATATACTCCTTGGACGTGACTACATTTATAGCATGGAAGCTATTGTTTCCTCACTCTTTAGGGTGCTGTGTTTCCCATATGAAGGCAGAATGGTCTAGCTCATTGACCAACTTTCATTTCCTAGTTCAAACATGGCTGATAGTCAAATACCATCCCTAACTGGTCTTTTTGCACAAAGATTGTCTCATCAACCTCTAGTCCATCCACCTAATGAACGTGAGTGATTCAGTGAATGTGACTAAACCCAAGGGGCATGCACCCTAGCCTACTTTGGTAGGAAAACCTCATATATAAGGTAGGTTTCCTCATAGGATATATGACCAATTTGACACACCCATCCATTTAGGAAAATGGGATTAGTCTGGAAATATCATTTCCTCATTGAACGTTATGTGATTGGAACTGACACCATTCACCTTTGTCTATTTTGATGGACAGAGCCAAGGAAGTGTTTCGTTTGAAAATGCGGATGAAACAACCTTGCTTTAATGCAAGAAGTTCCATATGGTAACCTGGAAACTCTACTCTTCTTTATACCTGGGGATTTGCATGCAAGTGAAAAACGACCTTTTATTTTCATAGTTTGTAAGCTTGTTTTCTTAGTTTGTAGGGTCTCAACCCTTTAACCTCGTAGGTGGGTCATTCCTACCTTGCATAAAAAAGGCTCTAGAGAAAATTTGTGCATGGGGAAAGCTCCCTAAAAAATGAACCTACTGATGAGAGATATCCTTATTATACGAATGGCGCGAGCAATGTTTCTGTAAAGTTCAAGCTCGTTAAAAAATAAACCTAGTTACGATGTTGGGTCCGTATAATACTAGTGATTACCCCATTACTATTGTAGTTGTACCCTTTATTAATATTGTTGTGCCCCTATTGTCCCCATATTGTTATCACTGTGCCCCATAGAATCCCTCTATTGTTATTTTTGTGGCTTTATATTATTATTGTTAGGTCGACTGGCTTATATTGTGACTCCTTAGACTCCTATATATAGAAAGGAGGTTTTATCATTTGAATCATCCAAGAATTGTTCATTTATGTAATGTAAAGGAGGTTTCCCCCTCGAACAGACTGAATTATAAGGCGTTGATCTATCTTTTCTATCTTTTCTTGAGCTGGTTTCATAACATTGTATCAGAGCTTTGGATTCTAGGGTTTTGCTACTCCAAACAGGTCATCGTGGAATTGTCACTATAACGTTTTTTCTATGACGTTTCAGAAGTTGAAAAAAAAAACCCATTTGAGAAGACATTGTGTTGCATCTCGGGTCTGAATTTCAGAGCTTTTCGCGCTATAGTTGCAGAGGTATGATCTGAGGAAGTTGGTCTTTTTGCAGACTCCTGAATTACATTTCAAACAGGTGACCTGGGGAAAATCATCATAACGTTTTCTCTGAGCATCAAATTGAAATTTTCTAAAAAGGTACAGAAAGAGGACAGACCGTAGTTTCTTCTATATAGCTTTTAGAGCCAAAGGTCGAAATAGGGACAAATTGCATGTTGTACAAGTTCACTCTACTGAATTAGTCTATAATCAGGTCACTATGGGAGATTTGGCATTACTCTTCATTGGAGTATCCAATTGGGACTGATTGCATGTCAGACTGGTGGCATTAGAAAGAGGACATAGAGGTCTACCATAGATCACAATTTCAGAACTAGATGATCCGAAATTACAGAGATACATCAGAGACAATATCGAGCTCCTACAAACTAGAAAAAGGTGTGTATATTTTTTAAATGTTTCCTTAAGCTTGGTTTGAAAATTTATTTTGAAGGAATTCAAAGGGTATAGTGAAGCATTATTATCATTAATTGATGCCCTGAAGAAAGAAAATGGAAACACCTAGTAGGCGACCTGAAAGCTCTAGCATGACTCATGAAGAAGAGGAAGAAATGCAGGATGATATATCAAAATTAAGATACCAATTGCAACAAGTGTCACTTGCACCAAAAGGAACAGAATCTAAGATGGATAGTTTAAAGAAAGGTGTAGAAGCTAAGATGAATGATGTGGAAGCTAAGATGAATGATGTGGAAGCTAAGATGGATGATTTGAAGATAGATTTGAAGACAGACATGGAAGAATTGAAGATAAATATGAATAAGTTGCTACAAGAAAGGGTCACTATGGGTGAAAGGGTAGTAAATGAAACTCATGATGAGAACAAAATAAATGTTAATAATGATTCCATAGACTCTAATGTTGGATCGAAGACCCACCATATTCCAAATATTGATATGAAGAAGTTTGATGGCAAGGATCCTGCAACATGGATATTACAGATGGAGCAATTTTTCGATCTCAATAATGCGCAAAACACACAAAAGGTACGTATGGCAACTTTATATTTGGAACCAAATCAGTTTGTATGGTATCAATGGCTTTGCTCTCGTAAACAATTTATCACTTGCGCAATTTTTACGGAAGAATTGATAGCACATTATGAGGATACAAAAAGCAACACTTTTTTTAGCCAATTGATAAGTCTTAAACAAAAGGGTTCAATAATGGAGCACATTGAGGAGTTCCAAAAATTGAACATAAGGGTAAAAGATATTCCAAAGGAGCATAGATTGATGTGTTCATAGGGACTTTAAAGGATAATATCCAACATGATGTTCGCCTTTGGGAACCTGATTCATTAGAGAAGGCATTCAGGTTAGCAAGAAAAATGGAA
>APFE031598104.1:0-12945 GCA_000404065.3 Pinus taeda
ATCTCCCAAATTGTTTAGAATCTGCCCAAACCCTTTCTGGGTATTGGAGATCTCATGTGCCCTAACCTCTCCACCAAATTTCATGGCTAGAGCACATCCGATGCTACCTCAAATCAACAATCATGGCTATTATAACAGGTACCATACTATCTTTCTTGGGCATTGTTATTATTGTTAAAATTTTGGTCATCAAGCTAAACATTGCATGGCTCGTAAGAATGAAGCACCAAGATTAAAGGATCTGACAAACAAACCATGTAGTCTCAAAGGGCAAGGACAAATCAAGACCTTCAACTCTTTTGATCCTTTGGCCAAATTTGATCCAATTTGCTCATTATGTAATGATAATGGACATAGCGAACAAAATTGCCCCCTCAAAAGAAGAGAATGTTAAAAGTGGCAACTAGGGCCAAACTCCATGTGGGTCAACTTATTTATGGCAGCTGATTTTTTATTGGATCCCTCTCGTCGAGAGGTGTAGGATTGATCTAAAGATCATCCGATTCCGATAAGTATTTATGGAGATATGAATTTATTTTGATTATGGAATTATTATCAAGCCAACCAGCAACTTATGTAGGCTCAAAAAGCCCAAACGTCATGTCTATTCAACCTATACGTTTTTGGTATAAATAGAAGAGGATTTGATGTCATTTGTGACACACATTCTTGAGGTAATCTCCTCCTCTCCACATCTTGGGTTTTTGGAGGAGTGAGACACCAAGAGTAATACGCTAGCCTAATGGTGATGCCCTAGCCGCAGGTCAATCTAGGCAGCTATTAGAGCTCACTGTTTTGGAGTCTGAATTGCTGGTAGAGGGGTCGAGGTCTCTTGGAGGAAGGCTGAGTTTGATGGGAAGTATTGTGGATCTGTTTGAGGGCTAGAAGAGGGCTGTTTTGGTGGGTTGTTGGAGGGCCACAGCCAGTTGAGGTAGGTTGCAGGCCTAGCCTCCCAAAACAGACCTGCGTTGAGTTGTTAAGGGTTGCCATATGCCCAGAACAACAGCTCACAAGAAAGGCTTTACTCCTTGCCTAGGCCGCAGTAAATTCAAGGCTGATTTGTGGGTTGAATGAAGGGTTGTTGCAGCAAAACAAGCCCTAACCAGTCACAGTAAAAGACAACAGGTGCAGAAGACTTGGAGGGCAGCATGTGGAGAAAGCGTTGGGTCATAGTTCATGACCAAACTTGGATCAGTTTAATGGGCAGCATGATGTATGAGATCATGGGCAGCATAATGGGCAGCATGATGTATGAGATCATGGGCAGTATAACGGGCAGCTTGATGATGAATAAGACCATGGAAGATGCAGCATGATGAGCAGCGTGAAAATGATGAACGAGAGGCAACACTACGATAGGTGAAGCCGTCACCTTGGAGAATCAGTTGAAGCAGAATGTCTCCAACTGATCTCATTGTTATAGGAAATGATCTATGCTCAGATCTAGATATGTCAAAGTGTTGACTTCTGTTGTAAATGTACCATCTCTCTCATTTTCTCTGCTAAACTTTGAAGAACATAAAAGAAGAATTGATCAAGGGTTTCCCCACATTGTGGGGTTTGTCCCTGGCTAGCGCCACATCTTGTGTCCTCTTGTCTTGGCTTGTCTTCTGCGATTTATATTTATGTTCTATTTGCAGTTTATTTTAATGTTGATATGATTGCTAACTGTGAAAATTTAAATAAATTTCTCTGGCATAGAACATACCTAAAATTAACAGAGAAGCAAAAGATGAAAATCCCAATACAGATAAATGTGGTCTAGCTCTATGTCCTCACAATGAGGAAAATCTTTGGTTTGTGGATAGTGGGTGCTCCAGACATATGATAGGTGACAAAAGGAAGTTCATCTCATTAAACAAAAAGGAAGAAAATGTATCCTTCGGGAGTGGATCTACCAAAATTGTTGGAAAATGAACCACTACCCTTATTAATGGAAAAGGAAAGGCTCAAAATGCTTTGCTAGTAGATGGGCTCAAACACAATCTCTTGAGTGTTAGCCAAATCTATGATCAAGGACATAATGTTGTCTTCAGCACTAAAAATTGTGAAATAAGGAACTCTTCCTCAAGAGAACTGGTGGCGAAAGGAGTTCAAACATCAGATAACGTCTACATTCTAAACAAAATTCAAGAAGATGAATGTTATCTATGTCAAACAGATGAAAGTTGGTAGTGGCATAAGCGACTGAGGCATACAAGTTTTGATAACTCGATCAATATCAGCAAAATCAATGCAGTAAGGGACATTCCAAAGATGTTCAAACCAGATCAAGTTGTATGTGGCCCATGTCAACATGGCAAGCAAACTAGAACCAGCCACAAGACTAAGGAATTCTCCACGTCAAAACCTTTAGAGATCATTCATGCAAATTTATGTAGGCCAACCAAAACTCCAGCACTCCAAGGAGAAAGGTACTTTGCTTTATTTGTTGATGACTATACTAGAATGATGTTGGTATATTTCATAAAATACAAATCTGAAGCATTTGAATGTTTTAAGAATCTTAAAGCTCTTGTAGAAAATGAAAAGAACTCCAAAATTAAATGTCTTAGAACGGATAGAGGGGGACAATTCACATCAAAAGAATTTGATGAATTCTGTAACGAACATGGAATCGAAGGAGAATTCTTTGCTACTAGAACACCTAAGCAAAATGGGGTAGTTGAAAGGAGAAACCGAACTGTTGAAGAAATGGCAAGAACTATGTTACTAGCAGCTGACTTGCAGCCAAAATTTTGGAAGGAAGCAGTCAGGACAGCAGTTTATACCTTGAATCGAACTCAACTAAGACCAAATAATGAGAAGGCTCCTTATGAATTATGGAAAGGAAGACATTCTTCAGTAAAATACTTCAGGATTTTTGGAAGCAAATGCTTCATAAAGATCAATGATGACTCACCAAGAAGGTTTGATTCTTGGGTTGACGAAGGAATATTTCTTGGATATTCTACCAGAAGCAAAGCTTACAAGTGCTACAATAATCGACTATGGAAAATAGTGGGAAGTATTGATGTAAAGATTGATGAAGGCCTTCCAGAAAAGAAAATTGAAGATCATGAAGTTGACCCCTTTATTGAAGAAAGCGAAGAAGTACCTGAAAAAGAGGAAAAAGATCAAGAAAAAGAAAAAGAAAAAGAACCATCTCAAACTCCTTCAAAAGTGAAATTCCTTCAAAAACATCACCTGGAAGAGCAAATTATTGGCAATGTAGATGAAGGAATACAAACCCGAAGAAGGATGAGAAGTACACCAAAGAAAAATGATGTTGCTCTCCTATCTATGATAGAACCATAAAATTTTACTCAAGCAAGTAAGGATCCTCATTGGGTGGAAACCATGGAAGAAGAAATGTCCCAAATCGAGAAAAATGAGACATGGGAGTTGATACCTCGTCCAAAGGATGAAAATATAATTGGAACTAAGTGGGTGTTCAAAAACAAAACGAATGAAGATGGACAAATCATCATAAATAAGGCAAGACTTGTCTGTAAGGGTTATTCACAAATTGAAGGAATCAATTTTGAAGAAAACTTTGCACCGATAGCTCGTATGGAAGCTATAAGGATGTTCTTGGCATTTGCTTGCTCAAAAGGATTCGAAGTCTATCACATGGTCGTAAAATCAGCATTTCTGAATGGGGAACTCAAGGAAGAAGTCTACATGGAGCAACCAGAAGGTTTTGATCTAGCAAAAGGAAAAGACTTTGTATGTAAGTTGAAAAAGGCATTATACGGTTTGAAACAAGCTCCTAGAGCGTGGTACACAAGATTGGATCACTATCTACAACAACATAACTTTAAAAAGGGGGTGGCAGGAAGTAATCTCTACATGAATATGGATAAGGATAAATTACTAATCACCCTTGTATATGTTGATGATCTGATTTTTGCTAGCAATAATGATGAAATGAGCCATGAGTTTTCTCAAAATGTCAAAAGAATTCAAAATGTCAATGATTGGTTAGCTATCCTACTTCCTTGGACTACAAGTATCGCAAACCACAACAGGTATGTTTATCTCTCAAACAAAATATCTCAAAGACATGCTTAAAAGATATGGAATGGAAGAATGTGCACCTATGAGCACATCGATGACCATAAACTGCAAATCAAGCAAAGAGATGAATCCCCCTGGTAGATGCAACTCTTTACAGGTCAATAATTGGAGCTCTCTTATACTTAACTGCTACAAGACCCGACATTATGCAAGCAGTGGGAATGGTGGGAAGATTTCAATCAGCTCCTAAGCAATCCCACATGTTGGCTGTGAAAAGAATTCTTAGATACTTGAAAGGAACTCCTGACTTTGGTCCTTGGTATCCCAAAAGCAAAAATATTATAGTGACAGCTTAGACAGATGTTGATTGGGCTAGAAGCATGGATGATCGTAAAAGCACTAGTGGAAATGCATTTTTATTGGGAGATTGCCTGGTAGCTTGGCTCAGCAAAAAAAAATCATCTATATCTCTCTCTACAGCTGAAGTCGAATATATAGTCATAGCTGACTGTTGTACACAAATACTATGGATGAAGGATGTCAACATAGAAACTAAACAGCCAATCACCATCTATTGTGACAATACAAGTGCTATCAATCTCAGTAAAAATCCAGTGATGCACTCAAATGTTGATTTGTGGTAGCATCAGATGTGCTCCAGCCACGAAATTTGGTGGAGAGGTTGGGACACATGAGATCTCCAATACCCAGAAAGGGTTTGGGCAGATTCTAAACAATTTAGGAGATATTAAGATAATTAATATTTTTAATGGAGTCCCTAAGTCTAAACTTAAGGAAATTAAAATATTAATGTGGATTAATATAAAACTATGTTAGAATGGTCCATAAGTCATGGATCAAGCCAGATCTAATCTTAGTCGTCGATTAGGGACTTAATCTCGGTCGTTGATATGTCAAAGAGAAAAGTATAAGAGGAGGCTTGAGGGTCACTTGGAAAACACACCAGAATGATCAGTCATTCTATTCTCTAGAGCGGGGTTTGCTAAGAGAGATAGAATCAGTGATTAGTTGCAACGAGGGGCAGTGAGTACAAGGCAGAGAGGCAGGGACAGTGCCGAGAGACCAGCGCAGAAGCAGAGAGAGGCAGACGCAGAGCCAGAGGGAGCCACGCAGAGGCTGCAGGAGTGACGCAGAGGCCAACAGCGCTGATGCGAGCTTCAAATTGTGTTGGAGAGGGATTTCGTGGAACACGCTTTCCGAATACCTGTTTCCGAAGAGAGGTATTGCTACCAGATTTTTTATCTCTGTCGGGTTAGCTAGTTTGGCACCCAGTGTACTCAGAAAAGCACTGCTTAATAATAAAACCCTCAGATAGCTGCATCGATTTTCCCGCATTGGGTTTTTCCAGGGACATTAGTCCAAAAATAACGGTGTCATTTGTGTGCTTGCTTCTGTTTCCTTCAGTTGATGATCTGTAATGTGTTGAGCATGCACTTGTATTTATTTTCAGTATTTACATGGTAAATAACTTGTTAAGTAACAGAACAAGTAGGTAAGAATAAATCAGTAAAGTGCATGGAAGGTTTCTAACGTGTCAGACTTAGAAATTCCAACATCAAAGACCAAACATATACCAATCAAGTATCATTTTCTCCGTGAACAGGTGGCTGAACAAAACATCAAGTTGGAATATATCAATATTAAGGAACATATTGCAGATATTTTCACCAAACCTCTTCCTCGAGAAGCATTTGAACATCTCCATCAAAAGATGGGGGTTATTGCTTTAGCATCACACTAAATCGATTCTTAAGATGTCGCATGACAGGGGGAGCAGTTCGACAGGAGGAGTCCTTGTGCACTCCTTTGCCATTGATGTCAAAGGGGGAGAGAAGAAACATATTGCCATCAATGACAAAGGGGGAGATTGTTGATCGAGATTGTCATTGATGTCAATATGGCAATATTCTGGGATACTAAATGATGATGTGAAGCCAAGCAGAGCAGACCCAACAGCGTTACGTGCAGAGCAGATCCGGGAGGCAACAGGAGCATTACATCGGAAGAGTAGCGACATCGGAAGGAGAAAAGAGGAACACACAGCAGAGAAAGAGCTAAAGGGAAGAACTAAGAACCCAATCGAAAGATTAAACCATGGAAAACCCTTGAAAAGTCCACAGCGCATCGAAGCTTAACATATCGGCAGTATAACATATCAATAGCTTTATCGGCGGGCCTTATCGTATGTCACATTAAAATTTGCGATTGCGATTTGAGCTACAGACCCGATTGCTTCAATAAAACACGCCCTAATGTAATATCGTGTCCACCTCGTCGGAAGTCATATCGCCAGTCTTAAAGAAATCTCACACCAAAACCCCCGATTGCAATATGTACGACAGACCCAATGGTTCCATTATAATACACCTTATCGCATCCGCTGTATCATATCGAAAATCATAAAGGGTTGT
Organism: Pinus taeda; assembly: GCA_000404065.3. NCBI lineage: Eukaryota > Viridiplantae > Streptophyta > Pinopsida > Pinales > Pinaceae > Pinus > Pinus taeda. The sequence goes on from APFE031598104.1 coordinate 6,432, forward strand.
CACGGTCAAAACGCCGATTGAGATAGTATCGTGGACTGCCGATTGCGATAGTATTGCGGAACGCCGATTGCGATAGTAGTGCGGACCCTCGATTGCGATAGTATTGCGGACCCCCGATTGCGATATCACATCCAGTAGGGGAAATCGGCAATCGGCTATGTTATGAGCACGCTCCTAAAATACCTCTGAAAGTTGTGATTGCAATTGAGGTGATGACATGGATGTGGGACCTCATGTGGGTACGGCCTCTCCTATGAAATTTTTTGTAAATAAACAAGTCTGCAAATAATTGGATGAATATTCATCAGTCGGCCTCTCCCTCCAATGAACGTGTCTCTTGGTTATTGGTGAGACTCGTATAAATATGGGTTAAAACGCCTCACCTCAAGCATCGATCTGGGTATCGGGCACAGAGAAGAATTGACAGTTCACAACTTGTGAACTTGAAGAAACAGAGAGAGCCGAAGGTCGAAGACAAAAGCCGAAGGTCCAGCGTGAAGAAGGAAGTCGAAGATCCAACAAAAAGGAAGGAAGTCGAAGGTCGGGCAAGTCTATTGGTTGGGTTAATCTCTAAAAGGGCTCGAACCTGTAATCTGTGAAAGAAGTACAGAACGCAATCTGGAGAACAGTTTTGTAAACGAAACAAGGGTTCATCATTTGAAGGAAGCAATAGACTACACCAGCATTGAAGTGTGTATGAGTATATTCCTTGTAAGTAAGACAGTGAGAAGAAGTCACTCCTGAAGCAGTTATGTAGTGCAAACCGCGATCTATTACAAAGATCACAAGGGTAGGGAGCAGTGTAATACAATCAAAACATTTCTTGACAAAGCAAAACTATAGGGCCGGAGCCCTTGGGGTTGGTGCCTCAGAATTGGAAGGATTGGTGTCCTTGGAGTTGGTGCTCCTAAATCCAAGGTTGATGCCTTGACAAGATAGGGTCTAAGCCCTAGAAGTTGGAGTCTCATCGAAGCCGAAGTTGGTGCTTGGCAAAATTCATCAGATCTTGTATTCAATCTTTTTCTATATTTAATAAAATCATTTCTTTGATTAAAATTGTAAAGAATCTAAACTGGTAATAATAACAATTGAAAAGAAATATTGATTCACCCCCCCTCAATATTTCCAACAGCACACACACACAATAATTAACACCGTTACTTTTGGACAAATGTCCCCGGAAAACCCAACTTGGAAAAATCGGTGCAACAACTGAGGGTTTTAATTATTATGCAGTAGTGAAATAATTTGAGCACAATCTGAATGCACAAACTGGCAATTCACTACAAGAAAATCTAGCCACAAAAATTAGTGAGACAAATTTTGTCTCACCTGGCACTGATCCAGCTCCAAAACTGGCTCTAAATGGGCTCCACGAAACCCCTACGTTAGCCTCTATGTCAAATCTGCGCAGGCACTGAGATGCTTTGCCCGAAACTGCAACTGATCAAGTCGTTTGCCCAATCCAGCCTCTGAGAATGACTCGCTGACACCCTACGGAAATCTTCCCGACCTCCAGCAACTGAATCGACCCTCTGTCTAGCTAAATCAAACTCTTCCTCTAAAGCTTGACTGCGCAGCCTCACTGAGGAACTCGGCCTCCTGCAGCTGACTCTCCGGATCTGGAAAAACTTTCCTTCGAACTCACTGTCCTTGCCCCTCTCTATCTCTGCTTCCCTATTGAGGCTCAAACTCTCCGAGCACTACTGGCTCTCTGGCAAATCGAACCCTCCAAGGAAATCGAACTCTCTACGGTTCTCACAAGTGTGTTCTCCATATACCCATCGACTTCTTCTTATAATCCTCTGTTGGGGCACCAACGTCCAAGATTAGAACTTAATCAAGGGCCTAGATTAATTCCCAGTGAGTCCGAAGGGTTATGGAGATCTCATGCGTTTTAGTCTCTCCACAAAGTTTCAAGACTAGAACACTTCCGATGCTACAAAAACTAACACTCCCTCTTAGCGAGGAAGGTGTTCTAGTGTTGCACCACTACTGCTACAACACCCTGTCTCTGTATCACCTCTCTGCCACATTATTGATGTCTGTCTATTGCCCACCAACCACTGCACAACTCCAATGTTGCATCCGTGTTGTTGCTAACACTGCTGCCAACTCTGCATCTGCACTGCAACTCCCTCTCATCTGTTGTTGTTGCTGCAACTGTAACAACTGCAACTAAGAAGTATCCTAAATATTGAATCAATTTTGTTCGGTATGATGCATCTGTCTACCGAGACTCTAATTGTTATTATCTACTACACTGTCCATTGAAGAATGTGCGATGCTGCTGACCCGCTTGCTCTGTTGTCAACTCTGCACTGCGAACCTTATCTCCTGACTGCTATTGGTATGCAACTGTCACTCCAGAATCTGACTGCATCATTGACACTGATCCATCCTACTACTGAATACTGTGGGACCCTTGTAGCCAAGTAATGATCCATGAGGACACCTTAGTGGACCCTGCCCATGTCTGCAACTCTAGGACTATAGCTCCATATCGCCCCACCTTACTCCAGGAGGTATAGATGCAAACATGGAAAAAATCCGATCTACTCATTGTTGTTGCTACTACTCTACTAATGCTTCCACACTATTGCTGCAACTACTACAATAATGAGTTTGATCTCCCCAGATCCAGAAGTACTAGTTTCCATAAGGTTGCTCCCTCTGAAACTAGACTCCCTCTGAGTCTCGATCTCCCTATGGGAAATCTCTCTGCTCCCTCTTGGCAACTCGCACTGTCCTCCTGTACTAGAAACTGGCCTACGTAGCTCTGCGCTGGGAATCTCCTGGCTGGAATTGCACATGCATACTACAACTAGGTAATTCGCACTACATGTGTCACTACAACTAGTTATGCAACTGTGTCCCGGGTACTGACTGCAACTAGCCTTGCAACTATCTAATCACGGATTGCATCTGCTGACACTGTTCCTGCTACTATGATATTGTGGGCTCCTATAGCAAAGGTAATGGTCCCGCTGCAACAATCTAGAACTGATCTGACTAATCTCCTTGTTGCAACTACGTTGGACCCAACTCATTCGGCACGTTGGAGTTTCATGCTCCTCCTCCTCCTCCTAGATCTGGTGCCCCACTATCTCCTTTCAAGCCTAGTCCCTGGATAGGACCAACCCTAGTCCCTGGATAGGACCCTTCCTTTCTTTGTAACTCACACTAGACAACTCACACTTCCTCCAACACTTGTTTCCAGCAACAAGAAATCGAACTGCTACCCAGATCTGCATCCTGGCTAACTCACACAGCCTCCTCTGGCAATTTCGTACGATCATCCTACAAAGCTACAAAATCTGTGAAACTCAAAACTAGAGAAAATAAACCCAAAAATCTCCCTCTTTCACGCTGCTCGGTTGTTGTATCTGCTACTCACATACTTTTTTGGACCGAGGAACTCTGTCCACAGCTACTACCAATTTGCAATCTGGAAAATCAGATCTCTAAATCTCGAGATCCCCTAAGAGAAATTTTCCCTCTATGTGCTTTTGTCTTCCACCCGGCACAGATTCTGTTCTAGCGACTGCTGCAAAACTCTTTGTGCCCAGACAAGAAATCTGCTCAGTGAAAATTTGAGTTGTTGTTGCTCCCTCTGCCTGCTAGAATCCCTTTTCTTGACAGATCGAATTTTCCTGCAACTGCAACTAGAAAATCGAAGCCTTGCCCAGCAATTCGCACTGCCTGGCTAGGCACTGCGCAACCCCTGAAAATCTCGGCATGTTGCTCTTCTTGTTATGCAACCAGCTTACAAAATAGAAGAAAAGATAGATCAATGCCTTCAAAATTAGCGTCTTCGAGGGGGCAACCTCCTTTACACTACACAAATGAACAATTCTTGGATGATACAAATGACAAAACCTCCTTTCTCTATATAGGAGTCTAAGGAGTCACAATATAATCAAAGTCACATAACAATAATAATATAAGGGCACAACAATAACAATAGTGGGCTTCTATGGGGCACAATAATAACAATATGGGGACAATAGGGGCACAACAAAACAATAAGGGCTACAATGACAATAGTAATGGGGGAATGACTAGTATTATAGGGACCTAACATGCCCCTCTCCTTCAAAAAAGTGTTGTCCTCAACACTTGAGTAGTTCTGGATGCTTCTGTATAAAATTCTCACCCTCCCATGTGGATTCTTGAGCGGATAAGTTCTTCCACTTGATGAGATACTCTGAAATTGATCGATTTTGTAGCTGTCGAGTTTTTGTTTCTATGACTGCTTCGGGTTCCAATATGACTTTTCCTTCCTCGTCAAGTTCTGGCAGTATTGTTTGAACTAGGAGTTTGTCACCTGTAACCTTCTTTAAGCATGAAACATGGAAAACTGGGTGCACCCGGGAAGCTGCAGGAAGCTCCAATTTGTATGCCATAGTACCAATCTTTTGCAACACCTTGTATCGGACCATAATACTTTGGTGATAATTTATCATCCTTCTTAGCTTGCTTGAGGGAAATTTGTTTCTATGGTTGTAGTCGTAGGAATACCCAATCACTTACATCAAAACTTCTTTTGTTGCGATGTTGATCTGCCTATTGTTTCATTCTATTATGCGCCAAAGTGAGGTTATCCTTTAAGAGTTGGAGAACTTGTTGTTGATGCTCGATGTGATCTTCCACTGATTGAACCTTAGAATTTTCTCTTAAATATGATGTGATGGACGGTGGATGATATCCATAAAGTGCCATAAATGGGGTCATTTTTGTTGCAGTATGGAAGGAAGTGTTATACCACCAGTCAGCGAGAGGCAACCATTTGACCCGTTGTGTCTGTTTATCAGATACAAAGCAACGAAGATATCCTTCCAAACATTCGTTTACTATCTTAATTTGCCCATCAGATTGAGGATGATAAGATGAGCTATGAGCTAACTGAGTACCAAGGCAAGAAAATAATTTTGTCCAAAAATTTCCCATGAAAATGGGATCTCTGTCGCTTACAATAATCTTTGAGTTTCCATGTAGCTTTTGAATTGTTTCCATAAATGCAGTAGAAACTGTATTGCCTTTAAATGGATGTGATAGTTCACAAAAGTGTGCATACTTGGTAAGTCTATCAACTACCACCATAATGACACTCTTTCATCCAGACTTGGGTAAGCCTGTGATAAAATCCATTGAAACCTCCTCCCAACGGTGGCTTGGAATGGATAAAGGTTGTAATAGACCTGGGGTCTTAATTGTTTCAACTTTATTTTGTTGGCAAACCAAACATTCCGCCACAAACTTTTGAATATTCAATTTAAGGCCATCCCAAAAAAATTCCTTCTTAACCCTGTGGTAAGTTTTTTAAAATCTTGAGTGCCCTCCTAAGGGAGAGGTGTGCAATTCCATAAGAATCTTTTCTTTGAATTGGGAATTCTTACATAGGTATAAGTGATCTTTGTACCATAACGAATCATTTTTCCAGCTAAATGTATCAAACGTACTGGAATCTTGTTGTAGCTTTCGAATAAGTGCCCACAGTTCTTCTTCATTCTTCCATTCCTCCCTTGCTTCATTAATCCAATCTGGTTGGATAATAGAAATGGCACACAACAATGCTTCCACATCCTCATCCTTTCTTGAGAGTGCATCTGCCACCACATTTTGCTTCCCTTTTTTGTAGATGATTTCAAAGTCATAACCCACATCTTTGTGACCCACTTTTGTTGCTCTTCAGAGGATAATCTTTGTTCTAAAAAGTATTTAAGGCTATCATGATCCGTTTTTACCTTGAAGTGTCTTCCCATTAGATAGGGTCGCCATTTCTTAAGTGCATAGAGTATTGCCAACATTTCCTTCTCATAAATAGCTTTGCTTAAAAACTTTCCCTTGATTGGACGACTTTCAAAAGCAATGGGTCTTTCATCTTGCATTAGAACAGCACCAAATCCATTTCCTGAAGCATCACATTCCACAATAAAGGTTTTTGTGAAGTCCGGCGTAGCTAAGACTGGTGCTTGGCACATTGCCTCCTTAAGATGTTTAAAGGCCTTTGTTGCTTCCGGAGTCCATGAAAATGAATCTTTCTTCAATAATGTGGTTAGAGGTGCTGCTATTCTCCCATAATTCTTAACAAACTTGCGATAATACCCTGTCAACCCAAGAAATCCTCGCAGATGCTTTATGGATGTGGGGATTTTCCATTCCTTAATGGCTTTTAATTTTGCTAGGGTCTACCTTAACTCCTTCATGAGATACAATATGCCCAGATATTCCACCTCTTGGACTCCAAAGAAGCATTTGGATCTTTTTGCATATAATTGTTTCTCCTCTAATAGTTGTAGCACCCTATCAACATGTTCAACATGATCCTCCAAGACTTGTTGTAGATTAGTATATCATCAAAAAATACTAACACAAATTTTCTAAGGAATGGTTTGAAAATTGAATTCATCAACCCTTGAAATGTTGAAGGTGCATTGGTAAGGCCAAAAGGCATGACCAAAAATTCATCATGACCCTCATGAGTTCTAAATGCTGTTTTTGGAATGTCTTC
>APFE031598116.1:0-17332 GCA_000404065.3 Pinus taeda
TTTACTGTTGTAGGTTAATTTTAGAATCTAGATAAAAAGAAATGAACAATTATCATGAATAACCATATGTAATTGCTGACAATTTTAAGTAATTGTATAGTAATCCTTTAAAAAGGGAAAAAATAAAAAAATGTAACGATTTACATCATAGCTGAAAAGAATAGAAACATACAAACATTCTTTAAGAGAGAATGTGAATCCATTTCCATTGCAACAATAGATTAATTTCTTCCTAATTAAGATCTGATTGTGTTCCATAATAACCACGTAGAACTAGCAATTTAGTTTTTCTGAACAACCACCGAGAAAGTCAAATTCAGTGAAACAACAAAGGGCCTCATGGAAGAATCAACCAAATATACGAGAGTGAAATAACTAGTGGAGGAATCAAACACATTTACAACCAACATCTACAGTTCTTGAGTATACAAAGAACCTGGAAAAGATTACAGTCACACATCGATGGAGGGTTTCATAAAACCAATAAACATAGCCATAGCAAGGATGCCGCATACTTCTACAGGTACCAGAATACATAAATATATTTTCTTTTTCCGTTCAAAATATTTGCATAAACATATACATAGAAGTATCAAAAATATTTACAGTCTAAGTTAAGGATGAGATTGTAAACTGTAAAGACCAAACGGTGAGACCGTGGTTTGAAAACCCAACTAATAACTTAAATAGCGTTTAGAAGTAAGTTACAAAATTCTTTAAGGCCCGAAGGCACTCAGACATAAAGCTAGTGACAGAGAGGCTGAAGCCCTAGACCACAGACCAGAAACAACGAACAGGCAGCAAGAGTGCTGAGACAAGAAAACCAGCAAAGCAACATGGAATGACCCTACCCGTTCCAACATGTGGGCAACAGGACCAAAGACCAGCAACCAGGATGGCTCAACGTCCACTTGCAACCACCAAGAGCCAACAATCAACAAATAGAAGTTACATTCCGAAACTGAAGTAGAAAGATAGGGGTAAGGGTTTACAGAGTTGGAACTTACTAGAGGAGATGAGATCGCGTAGGAGAAGGAGAGTTTTCGACCAGGTCATAGCCACCACAGTGGACCCTACTCACAAGGAGCGAAAACCCTCAGTAGAAACAGAAAATCAGAGCAGTGTCGTGGATCAAAGATAGAGGGCTTACTTGAGCAAGCTTGTCTAGTAGAAGCTGAGCGCTGGGTCACCCTGCGACCATGGCATGAAACAATTGACAAATTGACAGTTATATAGTGAAACAATTGCACAAAAAACCGAAAGATTCAACAGAACTATAACCACAAGCCCAATCTTAAAATCAAAGCGACCATGAAGTGAAACAATGCCCACAGAGCCATCAAAGAGGTAGCCAACGCCACCATCTGAATGGAGAAAGCAACTTGCAGAACCCTGAGACTTGGCATCCAAAGAGCTGAGCTTCAAAACCCCCAAGAGAACTAGTGAATAGAGGACTGCAACTAGAGCTAACACATAACCAGAACCCTCGGCTACAAGACTGAGATTTGTGACCAAGATGTGTAGACAGAGAGCCATCGAACCCTCACCAACTACAAAACGAAACCAGAGTAGCAAACCCTCTCGGCAGAATAGATAAATGACGGGAACAGTGACCAAATGAGGGATTAGGGTTTTTGGGAGTGTAGTGTAAAGGGAGGAGAGCAGAGCCTGAGGTTGGGATATGTGTCCCCCTCATAATTAAGAGCTAGTACCAAACAATTAATCACAAAATAATGCAAATCAACCACCGAATATTATCACAAATCACACGTTTAATAATTGATGGGGTACAATAGGGCTGGTCCCATCAAATTTATGCAAATGTTTTCTATGAAAAATTAAAAACTGAGGTTGTTATGCATATGTATAGACCTTGCAGTGCGAAATGGGATCAACAATTGATGTTCAACATAGGAATTTGGAGATGCTTTCTTCTAATTTTCTGTGCTTCAATGGGAATGGGTGGAATAGGGAAAACCCAAGACAAAAGTCAAGATATTGGGGTTGGTCTATTTTTAGCTCGTCTGCATACCAGAGATTACAAGCACCACCACCAACACCTTTGTAATTGAATGTTTAGCAATAGAATCCCATTGTTGATGGTGTTGTATGAGAGTACGGTGCTTGCAATTATAGAAGATTTTTATCCCTTGTCTGGTTGTTGGTTAATAATTTTACCAAGATTCAAAGATGATCAGACAAATATTCAGTATGCAACCCAAATTTATGAAGTCTTCAGAAGAGAACAAATGTTATAGATTGGGACGATCTTTTTTGAACACTGGGTTTTAGGTATTTTGGCTTAAGAAAATTAGCCATCAATAGCTTCAATTGAATCATTCATGTGATTTCCAAGGTATGTTTTGTTCACATATGTTACAGATGCTATTTATCTTGTTACTGCAATAAATGGGTATGATAACAAGAGTAATAAATGGTTATGATTTCAACTTATGGTTCACTTTTTTCCTTTCAATTTGGCTAATTTTTTTTTCACAATTTTTTTTTTCTTTGCATCAGTAGTCCTGTGTAAGCATATCTTAAATCCATTGATCTTATTTAACTTATATAGTTAGGCTAATATAAAGAATAATTCAAAATTTGAAAATTATGGCTCAAAAAGTTTAGTTCTTATTTTAAGAAAACCTCATACATTGCAATGACCAATGTAGAGTTGTTTCATTAGTCTAAAGTTGAAACACATATTAGAAGTCATTGTCTGATCAGCCTTATTATTGTTGTAAATTACCATGAGTCATAAAATAATATTTTAAATGAAATGTTTGTGGGTAGTGGTACAATTGACAAAAAAAATGTTGGCAAATCTATATATCAAGTGATTGGAAGTTCAATCACCCTAAACCCATGTCACCAACTAAACCTCAAAAAAAAGAAAAAAATTAAATGCAAGATTTTTGATAAGTGCATCTTTGTCCTCATAAAGATCATCAAACCCTTTAGCTTTGCATAGTCTTGTTTCAAGAAGTGAAATTTTTATTTTATGCTTTCTTTTTCCAAGTTTTGGATGAAGGTTTTAGCAACTATTGGGTTTAAAAATAGAAATTTGGGAAGCATATATAGACACATCAGGTTTCCATTGTTGTTTTACCTTAGTGCAATGGTTTATATTCATTGTAGTATAGTTTTTTAGTGCATTCTAATTTAATTATAGATTAAATGTCATACAGTTTTAAGTAAAATTGTGATTTTTTGTTTTTTAAATACATTTTTGAATGCATAAATAAATTTAACACCCTAAAAACCTTCCAACATGAAAATTCTACACATTAAACAATTTAAACTCAAATTTTATAAAATCTATAACAAATTTTAGTCAAATTTATAAAAAGAAATACACCTTTAATTCATTAACTAGTTTTTTTTTTTCAAATATACTTCCAATATAACATCCATCAATATTTAATATTTTACAAAATGATTTTATTAAATCCATGTTACCTTAAATATTTTATATTTATTTTTTTTCTAATTTTAATATTCCTTTTTAATTTAATCCTATTATGATCACATGACATAACTCTAATGAATCCTCATAAGATGTGATAAGATGTGCACAGAAAAATATTTAAAATCCATTCAATTTTTCCATTATGAAAATTAAAATAACTCATGAATCCTGCTGACACCATAAAATCTTTAAAATCAATATTATTTTCAAATCATCAATCCTGATAAATAAAATAAGTCATGAATCCTGCTGACTCCATAAAACATTTAAAATCCATATAATTTTTTAAATGGTAAATCCTTGAATAAGGAAATTCAATTAATCGTACAGTTTTTAAATTATGATAGCATACATAACTCGTTAATCCTGACTCCATGAAAGCAATTGTACACTTAACTGGAATAAATCGCACACAAAAACTATTAATATATTTATATAACACGTTAAGCTTAAGATACATTTAATACCTTAGCAAGTTAATCTGGTTGGTTGACACCTAGGAGTTAACTTCCTTCTTTATCTTTTATCTTTTGTTGTGTAGGGTTTTAATTGCGTCATGATTATTTTGAAATTTCATAGATTCAGTTGTATCACAATCATCAATATTGAGAGACATTTCCCTTGAAACCATAGCCTTGAAACCAAGTGTAAAAAATGATATTTACAAGGATAATTAAGTATCCTTTCTCTTTCTATTTGAGTTGCAGGGTATAGTAAATGGAAATATGTATATGAAATGAGAATGTGCTAGAATGATGAACCCCTATAAATTAGGAAATGGAGAAACATGATACACACACACTTGATAAATCTATATTGAAACTTCGAAAGAAAGAATTTAAGTTTTAAGTTTTAATAGTATAGTTGAGAATATAGCTACATATTCATGAATAAATGAGAAAATATCAAGGATCAAGGCCCAAGAAACTTATACAACAAATACCTATATATCTTGAAAATAATTTCTTATATTGAGATCATTATCATCAATATCTCCCTATAAGTATTAAAATAAGATAGAAAAATATTAACATGTCTAATCTAGATTTTGTTTGAGCGATGAGTACATTATGAGTACATTTTTGCTAGGGTCATGATAGATGAGTTCAACAATCAATGCCACTAACATCAAGGTACATAGAAGGCTTGATCCTCCTTATTAAATGCTAATTCCATAGTCTCATATACAATAGAATCCAAAAGAAATATCGCAATTCCCCTATTCCCGAAATCCTAAAAACTATTAATGAGGCATGATCTAAAATTTCACTTTCTCCATCTAACCTCCAATGAGGTTGGTATTGGGTAATTCAATTGTCAATTGAATTACTTCATTAAATTGTCAACAAGAGCTTGTGTACTTGTGAAGTGTATGTGCATAATATATACTAGGATTTTGTTTTTAACCAAAAGATCAAATTTAACTACAAATTGTAAATTTAATCTATTAAAGTCTAATTCTTATTAAGTGCTTACACATGTTCTTTCGAGAAGGCTTTTTGAATTGAGATAAAATTGAAAATAACCTATGATGGAACGCAAGTAATCAAGGCAAGAGTTGTTATATTAAGTAGAATTAAAACTTATACTAATGAACTAAATTAAAAGCTATTTTATTGAACATCATTGAAGTCTATGATATCCAACTTGAAATAAATCTATTCTACTTGACATGAAATGAAACTACTTTAAGTGTTTGGAAATCAATTCTAAATAAAAAACACATAAGGAAATCTAACTATGAAGCTGAAAACTAATCGGAAACTCAATGATCAAATTGAAAGTGATGACCTAGATTGACAATATTTAGAGATTAGCAACTTTGATGAGAACCAATCCAATCATTACATTAAATCTAGGATTAAGCGAGGAATTTAAATGAGCACACTAATGGAATAAATTTTTTTGGTGTTTTCATTTTCAATGTTGAGCACCCAACCTGTTGGAAACAAAAAGATAATGAGTAAAATGGACTTGCAAAAAGAGCATCATCCAAAGTAAATAGTCTCTAACTAATTTAAAACCACACCGAATGAACTACCAAAGGAAGGATGAAATCAAACAATACTATACTATCTCACAACTTGTCAGAGGGTCCTCCTATTGAGTGTGAGGAAATAAGAACTTCAAATCTACGAACGATCATGAGTGCATGCCCAATTATGCAGGAATAAAGCAATTATATTAAGTCATAGTAAAGTCTTCTCTAGAGAGTAACAAAAATTACAAATTAAAACTTGACTGTCTTTTCGTCATATCGAAGCCATTTATATTATTTTAAACATCAGTTTCTTAGGAAAATAATGACAAGAGGAAAGTTTCTCAATCGACACTTAGGTTTCCTGATAAAAAAGAAAGGGTATATTCTTCATGATTTGCTACAAGAAGAGTAAATCATGAAGGTTCTCGATCAATACATATCAACACATCATGATATGTATAATTTCCCACTATAGATCCCCTGATAATGCAATATAATAAAGAAAAATACTTGATTTCTTTCTACAAACAAACTTGTGGAAGTTTAATTGATTTGGAACAAGATCAAATAGAACACATATAATAGAGAATGAGAAATCAATCACATGAACACAGAAGAATACTCTCGAGAAAGCCTCAGCTAAAAACCCTGACCTCTGTATTATCATACAAGTAGAAATATGTTTAGGTTACACAAAACTTTAGCTCACAAGCTATCTAGCTCTCAGTACAATCCCTCAATGCAGCTCATAGACTAAATAGACACAACATATGCCTTCCTCCAATCCTCCAAGCTCCTATTTCCTTGTGCAGTTTCTCCAGGGTCCTCTCGCTGCCACCTGTGTGAATTGACCTCTCACACAACTCACCAAACTCATAAATAATTGCACAATCTCCAAGGAATGAATTCCTTCTGCATGCAAGAGATATCCTCAATGGAATATTCTTGCAACTGATAGTACACTGTCCCATCATTTGATCTCAACTGGGTCTCTGACTGAACTGACATGCATGAGTTATTTATGAGAGAATATTCAGTTATCTGAAGTGCAACAGTTACATGCATGCATGCATTAACTAATTGAACTCATAATCAGTTCCACAAACTGTGGGAACTAATGTAACTAGACTTAACTCATTTAACTGAGCTAACTAATTACAACTCAAAGTACAAGTCATCCTGCTCTCCTTAATAAAGGGATAACTTCCTCAATCAAAGGGGAAACTGTTGAATGTCTTCACATAGACTTCATGTTTGATTTTCTACAACTAATTAACTCAAGATGAATTAATTAATTATTTTACAAACAACTGCTAAGATTGAATTCGAATTTAAATTTTCAATTTTAGTTCAAGGGCTAACTAAAATTGAAATGTATCCCAAAATGCTATTTATAGCAATGCTATTTTTAGCACTTCTATTTTTAGCATTTCTTGTTGCTATTTTCAACATGATATTCATATCTCGAATCTCAATCACTTGGTTCCATGCTATCCTCATAATGAGATTGTTTTCATTGAAGTCTAGCGTGAGAACAACCTATTTGACTTTTTCTTTGACTAGTTACATTCACAAATTTTATGATCTTCCAAGTAAGCATGATATGTGGATATCCTTGTTCTCAACATTTGGCACTTATCCATATATCCTTGTCATTTTAAAACTCTTGGGAACCTATTCAACCATGGACTGGGCTGCATAAATTTTAATTAGCTACGAAAAATGCACATTTCGGTAGCCATAGTAATATGTCAATCAATTTCACAAACAAATTACAGATTATGAGTTTTGAATGAATGATACCTTATATTATAGTTGAGGATGACCTGGTTTGCCTTATAACTTGTAAATGTAGAAAAACACATATGGAGTTGGTGAAAAGAGAGGAAAAAAAGGTGTCAAAATGGGGACAATTTAGGGATCCAACATTCTCCCACACTGAAGATGTTGCGTGTCTTCATGCAAAAAATTTCAAAACTTGAGAGATGTTATGTTACTAAACTGCCTCTGATGCTTGGATAAAGACATCCAAGTTTGTTGTTGTCCCTTCTCTTTGAATATTTAGTGACCATCGGGGATTTCTTGTAACCTTTTAACTTTCTACCTAAGATCCTTGTTGTTTTCCTTATGTTTTTTGTTATTTTTTATACCAGTAACACATCCTTAGCAACATGGTCTCATTTTGAGCTTTCAAAACTTCATTTTCATTTTTGATGTGTCTATTCAGCAACTCTAGTTCATAAAATTCTTTCTTTAAGGCATTAAGAGTGCTTTGATCTTTATGACAAGCACTAGGTTCAATCGTAGGAACATCATTATGTGAAAATCTTCGTAAAACTGAGTTTCTAAAGGAGAATTTATCTTTGTATGCACTCTTTTCTCTAAAGTTTCCAAGTAATCATCAATTTGTTATTGAGAAAGATCGATCTCATGGATCTTTCTTGTTGGACATTGATAAGATGGAGGTTTTGTTATTAATTCAGTCTCAACATTGTCTCCTTTGTCAAGATCAATGGTCTCTTAACGTCCTTGTCTCTTCTGCTCATCTAAATTCTTATAAATCATTTTGCTTCTCCTTAGTTTTTGTTCAAGCTCTGCTGCTTTTGACATGGCTTTTCTTTTATTGCCTTTTTTCTGCAATTTTTATTTTATTATCTCTATTTGTTCTACAACTTCACTAGCATTATTTCTTCTAACATTTTCTCCTTTTTTTAATCCTTAGCTTCATTAAAAAATTGATAGAGGGGAGCATCCTCTTCTATCTCATTGTGTTGAGTCTCTATTTCTACTTGTTCATCCACTATCAAACACTTGGCTTCAATTGTTGATGTTTCAACGTTAGGGTTTTAGGGAACCCTACCTTAGCTTACTTTTGTCTTTGGTCACTCCTCTTTTTGGACAATTGTCATTGCCTAGATGGATGGTGGTAGAAAATTTGTTGGCAATGATGACAACAGTCATGCTGGGAGATGTGTTGGAAACGTTGGCATTGTCAGATTTCTTGTAACAACAAGAGTATTAACATTAATGTCAACCAGACTGGCATGGATGTTGGTTTTAGTAGATGTGTTGGCTTGATGTCGACTAGTCTAGCTGTGATGGTAACTAGGATGGCATTGAAGTGCTTGCGTATCAAGCTAAGTGTGAGTTCCATGGTTGTTGCAGTCTCTTGTAGAGAATCCTCATAGTAGTAGGCTTATTCGAAAAGACATAAAATGATGCCTATGATGATTGGGAGTCACAGAATTTGGAGGAGATTCTTACTCAAGAGATAAACCCACATACACTTGGAGAGGGCATAATTGGTTAGTGCTCGGAAATAGATTTCAAATGGTATGTGGAAGTATGCAAATGGCCTCTTGGATCAAGATTTATAGTCAGTTGAAGTTGGAAGACAGAAAAGCTCATTCACTGAGGACTTAGACAAATTTTGATCTAAGGTCGATACTTAGGTGAGTTGGGCCTAGTCAGAGGCCAGACCATGTAGTAGAGTTAGCAAGAGAGAAAAGCTCTCACCCCCGACCCCGACCTATGTGGGACTAATTCCTAGTCGGGCATGTGGATTAGTCAGAAGTCGAGCCTAGTGAGAGGTCAGGATCGTGTAGCAGAGTTGGTAGGAGAAAATCATGACCCCACCCCCACGTCCCTCCCTTGACCCTTGCCTTGTGTGGGACCATCTCCAAGTCGTATGTCGAACTTATTCAAAGGTTGGGTCCATGTATTAGAAATGAAAAAATGTGATTTCCTCTTGGTGATTTGCCAACAACAACATGGTAAATGACGTTAGCGTGAGATGGCAGTACGGACGACACGTGACAAGTAGATTCGGAATTTTCAAGTAGCCTAATGGGCCAAATCCAGGTGACACGTATCACCATACAGAAGGTTCCTTGTGGCCCAGATGTTGTCAGTATGATGTAAGCTGATGATTTGGTAGAGCCTCAAACTTTGAGCCAAGGGATTTTTTTTTAAGTGTTTCCCGTGTATTTGGTCTTTGATGTTGAATGAATAGAACATGCCAAAATAGTGAAGAATGACCCAAGTTAGTCCTATAGGAAAATTGAGCCTCCAAGATATTCAAGCCTATGATCAAGTTGAGGGTGAAGGAAAATTAAAGCACATAAGCAGAGAGAGCAGGGCAACCCACGACCTCCCAATCAACATTGATTGGCAGTGCACCAGAGTTTTTGCATGTATTAATGATGATTGTACAGAATGAAAGCACATGGTAGTGAGGACCATGATTACACAAATGTTTCAATGGAGTCAATGATGAATATTGTAGGCAAGAGACAGAGACATAGAGGACCAAGATTTGGAGAAGTAGCAGTTGCCTTTAGAACAACCATGCTTGAGCTTTCTTGCACACTACAATGAATCAAATGAAAATATGAATGGGTGCAAAAGAGCTTATTGATGAGAGGACAACTCGTGGGAACTGTATGCGATAGTTAGCAGATATACCAACCAAACTATTCATTGTAAGTTGGTATGCAGGCATGGATGAGTTAACACATTTGAAGAGAAGTTCTCTAGATTTGGCAAGAATGCCACATTTTTCCAAAGCCATGGCCATAGTTGGAATAAGAAAGGCAGGAGAAACTAAGTAAATGTGCACAATAAACTTAGCATTACTAGAGTAATGGTAACTACAGAGATGAAATTTTCAAGGAAACAAGGACCACAATTGTGTAGGATGATTTAAAGGAGCCTATCATGAGATGAGACAAGCCATCCCTAATCTTTCTTGTGTGTGACAAGGAATTGAATGAAGATCAAAGCCTCATGGATAGGAGATTTTCTCTTACAAATAACAAGAGTCTTGTTGGAGTGTGTAAGTTGACTAAGGATTTATGTCTTAACATGGGGACACTTAGGTGCCCATCCTCATGTTTAATGCAAAAACAATGGGTGAGAGAACAAAGCCCATTCTTAGTGGTTAATGAGGCTGTAGTGCCTATTTATCAAACTCAACAAGAGGAAGGAATGATAAGTGTAGGAGTACAATCGGGCAATGTGAATGATGAAATAATGGCTGACAGAGACAACATTGAATATTGTGTTTCAGTGAAACAAAATCCAAGATTGCAATTGAGAAATGGGTGGGAAGAAACATTGTTACTAGAGAAATTTGTGGAGAGCTCAACGCGTGAGTGTGTTACTGAGGAGCGGCCAAGTGTGCATGTGTTGCAGAGAGAGAGGCAAAGAGTGCTTATGCAGATGAAAAAGGCCCAGAGTGTGTTAGGCATGTTGTGTGAGGTCGAGAGAGCCTGTGGAATAGAAGAGGGCCAAGAGTGGAAGAATGATGTTGCAGAGTGGAGAGAGAGAGTTGTGAGGGTTGAGTTTATTGAATGTTGTTGAGAAAAGTAATGGGTTATTTCAGAGCGAGTAGAGGACATAGAATTCTGCGTGGGCCAAGGGAAGAGGAGAACATAGTTGAAAATAGGCAGAGAGGCTGCCAATTATAGTGAGGAGAAAATTTCCTTTGAGAATAGGTTGGAGCCTGAATACAAGAAGTTGGTTCTTCCATCTCTTGCAGGCGTCTGAGAAGGCTTGGGGGTTGGTGCCTCTTGCAAGTTGGTGCTTGCATAAATCCAAGGAACTATAAGTTGGTGCCTACAACAAATCCATGAAGTTGGTGCTTCTGGTAGGTTGATCAGGTGTCTGCAAAAGGAGGGATTTGGTGCTTCTTACTAGTGGGTGTTAGCAAACAATGAAGGGAGTTGGTGCTTCCTAAGAGTGGTAGCTCACAAACAGATTGATGTAATAGAGTGGGTGCTCTTATTTTTACATCAATAACAAATATAGGCTTGGGTGTTTTTTCTCTTGGAAGGGTTTCCATGTTAAACCTTTATGTCATATGCATGATTCTCATGATGTGTGTTCTTGTGTTGATACATATGGTTGTTTTTATGTTTTTTTAATGGTTACTCTCATATAATGGCTCCCAATTTTGAATGAGTAAAGATAAATTGGCATAAAAGTTTAAATTATCCTTAATACTGATTCAACCCCCAGGCCTTCAGTTTTAACATTTTTTCCAACAATTGGTATCAGGGCCAAGTTCCCTCAGGAACAACTTAACCTCTCGAAGGTAGAACAAAGGGAAACAATGGCTAATCAAGGTTGGCTAATGGTAGAAGGAGTTCCATATTTAAATGGATTAGAGTCTGTACACTGGAGGGTTAGAATGGAAGCCTATTTAATGGCTTTGGATGTTGATGTATGGTGATCCTTATTGAATGGAGAAAAGAGTGAGTAGAATGAAGAAGCCAATACAATCATCATGAAAGGGCTTTATAAACCAGATGCTAAGGAAGTAAGGCACTATGAGACAACAAAGGAAATGCTAAACAAAATGTAATGTATGTATGGAGAAGATTACAATGTGGCTAAAAAGAAGGTCGAAGAACCTTGCTTCTCAAGTAGTGAACCAGAACATGTAGTTATTGGTGATAAGAAGAAAAGGAAGAAAAAGGAGAAGGCATCTAAAAGGAAAGATTCTCAAAATATTGAAGATATTTCTTCCTGTGAGAAAATTGATGATCTTCAATCCAAGGGGGGTGAAGAATAAGACCTGGATGAGAAGCCACACGACTTAGAAGGTAAGCTATTTCTTTGTGATAAATGTAAAGAAATAGGTCACTCATTATCTAGATGTTCATGTGAATCACTTGAGATTCGAGATATAAATGCATCTAGTAGTGGTAGTGAAAATAGACCTACTTTAGTAGCAATAGAAAATGAGGTATCTTATGAAGGAGAAGAGAGTATATCCTATCAAGAGAATAGGGGTATCACTTGAAGTGATGAAGATGGAATACAACTCAGACCTGTGGAAGATTCCATGGACATAGAGGTGGATTTAGATCTCTATGGTGGCTCATATGAAACCTCTGATAGTGAAGAAAATGATCTATATGAAAGGATCTATTTGAGGAAGAAGTTGATCTCTACTCTAAAAGAGATCAATGAGCTATCAAAATAAAATCTCAAGAAAAAGGAGTAGTTGCAAGAGTATGAGCTTGAGAATGAGAAGTTGAGCAAAATGATAGTTGACCTAAATTCTCAACAAGAAGAGGCTAGCATATTGAATGGGAGGCTAATCACTCAGCTAGATGAAATATAAGATCACTATGAGAGACTACAAGCTGAAGTAGTCTCATTGAGACATGACATAAAAAAGAAAAATAAAGAATTGTCTCAACATCAAAAGCTCGGGGAGAGCAAGAAAGTCTTGGATGAGATGCTTGTTAAGTCGAGATCCCTGCTCATTAAGGCTAGTTTGGGTTTTAAAGAAGAACCAAGACCCAAGAAGGCAAAGGTTGAAAGGTCAACTTCCCAGGTAAAGGCAGTTCAAGGTTCTAACAACAACAAAGGGAAAGAAGTTTTTGGGTGGCAGTGGCAAGGGAGGAAAAGGAAACAACTTAATGCTAAGAAACAACAACAAGGAGAGAAATAGAAGAAATCCAAGTATAAGCAAGAAGGAATGGAAGGAGGTAATGAAAATTTCCATGGGAGTTACATGAGAAACCAATAGAGGTCCTTTCCTCTTCAAGGAAAAAGCCACCAAGGTAAAGGTTTCTTCAGTGCTCAAAAGCCCTTTTATGGATATTGTCTTTCTTGTAATAAGGTTGGACATGAAGCCATGGACTATAGATGACATGTAAGAAAACAAGATATGTTGGGCAGGAACAACCCAAGAAGGCAAGAAGTGGCCTCAAAAAGGTATGTTGGTAGTAGTAGAGGTTTTGTTAATATTGTTGGAAGATATGGCAATTCCTTTGCCCCATTTGTAAGCCAAATAAAATTGCTACAACTTTGGAAACTTTGGGCATGAGGTAGCACACTACAGATATGGGAAGAAAAATCATGCTTTTTAGCATATGCATGGAAATGTAGAAACTCAAGATTTGAAGAGAAGAATAAACAATGGAGTATAGGAATGCAAGTTTGTCTTCAGTGCTTAGTATCAAAAGAGAAAGATAGAAAGAGGAGGAAGAAATCATAATAAAACCCTGAAGAATGATCCTCTTACTCTTGTAGTAGACCCCTTTGTAATGAAAAAAGGCAACAAGGATACTTGGGTTAATAAAGAGGACTTGAGGGAGAAGTTTCCTCTAGTTGTTTGTAGCCAAGGGGAATCCCAAACATGAGAAAAGAAGAAGATGGAAAGTAATACTCCTGTTATGACTTGCCCATTAAAGATTTGGAAGAAGATGAAAGATCATCTTCTTAGGGGGAGTAGATCCTATATTTCCGTTTAGTAAAGGAAGAGAATGGCCTCAATGGAGGACAAATAAGTCAGATGCAAGAAGTTAGAAAGAATAGATAGAAAGGTGCCTCTGATTGTTGAAGGTATGGATGAGTCCCCTTACTGATTACAATAATGTATTTGTTTATTTTAAATTTATCAATAGTGAAAGAAAGAGGAGAGTGTATCCAGTATGGTGGCAGGGGCGTACACAACAATATTCTATGTTGTGAGAAGAAGATGAACTACAACATAAATGTAGAACGAAGAGGCCCAAAATTAAGTTAGGTCCACAGGATTAGTCCCGATGCAGAAGCAAGGAAGTAGATGCAGGAGACTAGAGTGCTTTGACTCAGGGGGGGATGCTTCGATAGAAGTTGAAGGAAAAAAATTTAGCCTTAGAAAGAAATATTTCCGAGTATATAAAAGGTTTTCATCTCGGGTGAAAGGCCCTTATTTCAGTTTGATGTGAATATGATTTTTCCTAGTATTCTTGTGTTCACAAAGCACAATGGGTATAATATTTAAATGTCCCTTAGTCTTCAATTGATATCGCTATGTCAATTGTTAGTCTAGGTTCATATGGGGTAACATTTTTGTGTAAGTGGAGAGTTATTTTTGAAAAAGAACTATAAGAGGGTTTCAGGTGTAACTTCCAACTTGTATCAACTTCTTGGTGCAATTGGTATTATTTAAGTAGCATTCCCTATTGTAGAATTATGATCTCAAGGGGAGAAGTGATGGAGATTCTCAAGGGAAGTGAGCGCAGTCTCAACAGTGAGAACAATAGTGAAGTGAAAGCTTAATGCATCACTAATTGGTTGTATTTGCATTCAACAAAAATACCATGAGCAATTTTATTTGGTATCGATTTATTTTTAAATTGGTGCAAAAGATGCATTGGCAGAGAGAGTATTCATTCGAAAACCACAAGGTGTAAAAAAATGGAGGCATTCAAAGCAGAGGTAGTATATGTTAAGGGGGAGCATATCACATATTTATAGTTTATAAGAGTAGAAACAACTATCATTCCTTGAAGATAATTCTATATAGCAGAATACACATCAGTATCCAGACCCTTGGTCATTGATAGTCAATGATTTCATGGGGAAGAAGGGACATCTTATATCCCTTTTCCATTGATGTCAAAGCGGGAGAGAAGATTATTGAAGAGAAAGCTGTGATGGTCCAAGAAGAGGAAAGAAATCCATTGGTGACTCATTCAAGGATATGTTTGGAAGCATCATGAGGATTGCCCATCAATGTGGAGAAGTGATGAGGTGTTGCCATCAATGCCAAAGGGGGAGATTGTTGGGAAGTTATCATTGCTTGGATGGATGGTGGTAGTAAATGTGTTGGAACTTATGACAACATTGATGTTGGGATATGTATTGGAAACATTGGCATTGTCAAAGTGCTAGTGACAACAAGAGTATTAACATTGATTCCATCTAAACTAGCATGGATTTTGGTTGTAGAAAATGTACTAGCATGATGTCCACTAGTCTAGCTGTGATGGTAACTAGGCTAGAATTGATGTCCACTAGTCTAGCTATGATGGTAACTAGGCTAGAACTGATGTTCTAGTGTATCAAGCTCAGGAGTAGTTCCATGGTTGTTGTAGTGTCTTGTAGAGAATCATCATAGTAGCCGGCTTATTGGAAAAGCCATAAAATAATGGCTATGATGGTTGGGAGTACGAAAATTTTGTGGAGATTATACTTCAAGAGATCAACTCAAATACTCTTGGAGATAGCATAGTTGGTTAGTGCTCGCTAAGATATTTCCAATGGTATGTGGAAGTCTACAAATGGCCTCCTTGATCAAGAGTTATAGTCAGTTGAACTTGGCGAACAAAAAATATCATTCACTGAGGACTTCAGTAGATTTTTATCTAAGGTCAAGACTTACATGAGTTGGGCCTAGTTGGAGGTTGGGTTGCATAGTGTTGTGCCTTGCAAACAACCCCCCATTTCATATTTATTTTTATTTACAAAACCATTAAAATATGAAATGGGTCCCTCTTAAAATAAAATTGATGTCAAAACTCTTACTTTGTAAAAGTCCAGCAAATCAAAGGAGCGCTTTAATAAACTTACCCTCAAAAGCAATATCTCTTTAAAAAATTGGAAATAAAGCAAATATGTGTTTTATTGCGATAAAGCGATCGCAAGATCGCATATCGCAATAACATAAAGGATGCAACCAAGCAATCAAAAGGCTCCCCCCCCCCCCCCCCCCACCCCCCCCCCCCCATCGACGCGATAAAGCTATCGGCATATCAGCAATCGGCAATCCCCTTGTGCACCACTATCGCGCCCATCGTTAAAGTCTCGACCCGATAAAGCTATCGGCGATATCGGCAATCGGAAATCCCCTTGTGCACCACTATCGCGCCCCTGCCCGACCCGATAAAGCTATCGGCGATATCGGCAATCGGCAATCCCCTTGTGCCGCAAGCATCATACATATGCCTTTTGCCGATGCGATATTGGCGATTGGCGATCGGTGGCTTCCCCTGTTGAACCCTTAATGCGCATAGGCCTTTCGCCGATGCGATATCGGCGATCGGCAACATTCAAAGCATTGTTAAAACTACCCGCGCGCCCCTGCCCGATCCGATGCGATAAGGCACAGTTTTCAACGAAAAGTCGTTAAAGTGATTGGAAAGCCTGAGTTAATGACAATTAAGGCATAATCATTCCCGCTCGGCCGCCAGTACGCCCATTGCATGATTTAAAAGATCTTTCGGCAAATATTGCACTAATGAGAATTTATAAGGTGGCAGGTCCTATACGGTCCCTTAATGAATCCATCCCCTCAGATCTGCCTATAGATCGTCTCCGCGCTGTTTTAATAAAAACAAAGTATATCAACGTTCTTCTTTCTATTTTACTATCAATTGTGAGTTTCATTGTTATCTCGGTGTTACGCCGAAACCACCTCTCTGTGTAGAATACAGATTTTCAAAGCAATTCAGGCATAATGGGTAAAAAGTAAAAGAAGGTTGCAGGCGTTATCGATTCACCAGCCACGCCACAAGCGATAGTAAACAGCAAGAAAGGTTTGATATCAGACATGACGTGCGCAGGCCTTGCCAGAACAACTTGGCAAGGAACTTATGATTTGCTAGAGGCCGAGAAACCTGAGTAGGTGGTAGAACAAGCTACCGCAGATTCATCCAAAAAATCAGAGTGCACTCTCAAAGACTTGGCTGACTCCTTCCTTCATAGGATAGCGGCAAGAGAGCAAATGCTTCCATACACCGATGTTATCAAGTGGGAAATTGAAGAAATTCCTATCACAGACAGAACTTTCGTCGCAAAAGATGGAAGGATTTTTGGGTCCTTCAAGCCAGAAGATTGGAGGCAAATGTATCATTTGCCTATGCCAGAGAAAGTTTACAATAGCGCATTTCTGGAGAAGTTCACAAGTGAGAATGAAATTGAGTCTGAACCTATCAAAGATTGGAGGCAGAATCCAAATAAGCACAAGCATGAATCCTCCGGTAAGTACTCAGTCAACTCCTTGTGTTCACCTTATTGCTATGCCGCTATAATGATGTGTAGATTATGGGGTTTGCATGATTCTGCCATTTTCACTATCGAAATGGTTCCCCTCATGGAGG
>APFE031598116.1:18404-58722 GCA_000404065.3 Pinus taeda
AGATGTGGAGTCTTTACCTTGCATGATTTAAAACATGCAGAAAAAGAAGCCTTGAAAATTCAAGCCCTAAACCTTCCTATAATCCCAAACAGAGCATATGACCCGAAAAAATATGCATACGCCACTCTAGAACATGCCAAATTATCAACATTTGAGCATAAAGAGGATATATTCGATGATATTTTTGTCTCAGCGGAATCAATTGGTCATGCTAAAGAGCTTGCCAGGACAAGATATAATGACGAAGGGTTATCTGAGTTTAATAAGCTCAGGGAACGGAGGTTGCAAACTCTGCCCCTGGACTTAATAATGCCAACCCAAGCAGCATCTTCAAGCGAGCCTGGTCAGCAACAAAAGAAAGAATCCCCTACTACACTGAAAACCAAAACCAATGAGCAGGAGGAACAACAATAGAAAAACCAAGACGAAAAGCTGAGGAAAGAACAGGCAGAGCGTTTAAGGAAAGAACAAGAAGAACTCTTAAAGAAAGAGCAGGCGGAACGCTTGAGGAAGGAAGAGGAAGATAGGCATAGAAAAGAGTAGGAAGACAACCAGCGGAAGAAGCAGGCAGAGATACGGCAAAAAGAACAGGAGCAGCAAGAGAAGGAGAAACAAGAATTACTGTTAAAGGAGTCCCAGTCCAAACAAAATACCACCAATACTAATAAGGGTGTTGTCATAGACCCTGAGCTGCAAAAGGAATGGCAGCATTTTAGTACCATTATCGGTGGAGGAAAGGATTCACAGAATACTGAGACTCCTAAAAGCAGCACCATATAGAAGGAAAGCTCATCTCAGGCTTTGAGCACAGCCACCGGCCCACCCAAAACCATGAATGTGGAAATAATTCCAAAAGGTCCTAGCGACCAAATTACTCTCCAAGTAGAAGACATTCCTCCGTTGAACGTCTTTTATAGCCCTAAGCATAGAGCCGTAGTAAAGCGATCGAGAAAGAGACAGAGGCTTGATCAACCTTCCCTCTTTCCCGAGCAATCACTCACGGGAAATGTAGTTTGGAGGGAAAAACTCGATCCCTCTGATGACCTGACCAAGTTGTCGCAATATGCCGGAGCTTATTCGGCTGCCACTATCGACAAGGCATCAGAGGTAACCCTTCTCTTAAAGACTAAGGACCAGGAGATTTCCACACTTCAAGCAGAATTAGCAGATGTCAGACAAAGGGTAATACAAGCTGAGCAACAATTAGCAGAACACCAACAAGAAACAGTGCGTACAAGCGAACAGCTAGTGGAACAACAGAAAATAAATAGCCAATTGATACAGCAATGGGAGGAGGAGAAACAGAGGATCACCCAGGCAGCCACCCAGAGGCAAAATGAGTTGGCAGAGGCGTTGGAGCAACTAAAAGCGGCAAATGAGCAATCTTTGAAGGCTAAAGATGAGCGTATTGCTCAAATTACAGCACAGTTAGAAGCTACCAAGGGAGATGCGCAGATACAAGAATTCAAAAAGGAGGCAATGATAATCAACAAGGCGCTTGTAGCGCAAGTTAAACTCCTGGCTCAATCCCTCTCTCAAGCGGAACCGCTCTATGAGTTAGCTGCAACTGTAAATGAGCAGGTGGAAAAGGCCAGAGATGACTACAATCAAGCCGAAGAAGATATCACAAACTACCTTGAATGGCAAGATTCAAAGTCAGGGAAAGAATCCAATTTGCCTAGGATACTGGAGGTCCATAAAAACATATTGTTTACAGAATGGAAAACACAAGTATTAAAGGCAAAAAGGGCAGCATCAAGATGTGCATTGACTGCTGGTAATTTGGCTAATCTAGTAAATGATACTCTCTATCTAGCCAATATTGTTTCCCAATGCACGCCCGGGAAAATTACTACTGTAAACACATTGGAACAAACATGCTACCCTAATTTAGAGAGCAGAGCAAGGTCAATTACCGCGGTTGACACTTTAAACATAGAAGCATATTGGCGGTTCCTAATCAAGCCGCATGAACAACGATCTTCTCTCAAATGCCTAACCGATGTCGTTCATTGCATGATCCCCGATATCCAAGACTCCACCTACACTGCCCAGCTCAGTTCCAGGCTCAACAAACTCTGAAGTTGACCAATGCTCGCCATCAATCAACTCAGTCAAAGGGAAATACTGACAGAATGATTCATCTACAGCTCCTCGGATTATAGCAAAAATAGCAAAAGAATTATTGACATCAGCTTGTTAGTTTTCTATTTTATAATTTTAGATTAGCATAGTATTTATAGACCCTTTCATGCATTTAGAAAGGGTCGTAAAATTTTGTATAAGACTTAACAGACTGAAGTTTGCACTATTGTGCTTCAGCCTCTATTCTTTTATGAAACTCGACCACTTGCTTTTACTTTAATGGAGAAATATCTTGATTTAATTGTGCACTACTGTCATTGATTTGAAGATTGTTTATGCATTGAGGTAGAAGCCATACATAGCGATTCATATCAGGAGTGGCTTACGATTCAAATGGTATTTCTATCTTTTTTTTTGAATTCAGTCTGTGTATGTGAATTCGCTGTGTAATTATTTCTTTCTATCATTAATTGTATGCATGCGCAACAATAGGAAATCTTACTCATGCCACTATTGGATGTTTATACGATATGCCTTATTTTTAATCATGTATGCGTTGATGGTATGAACGTTTAAAGTCTAGTAGTATCGCTTTAATCACTGCGCCTAACTATTTAGGTACAGCAATCTTGAATGATTTAATATCTATGTCTTGAGAATGCAGTCATCTATATAATTGTATTTTTGGATATAGAACATCAGAAGCTACACTTTAGAAGTTCAAATAGATTCCCGGGATAGTTTAATTTACTTATATTTCTGTCAATAGTTTTAGTCGTCCACCTATCGCTACTGTTATCTACAAAGTATCCATTCATCCCATTTATCTATTTCTGGGAAACTGGTCCCATTACCCCCAGTCGGAGCCACTATCCCAAACGGAAAAGGAGCTGTACTAAGGTCCGGACCGGGTGGTTTTCCCCAATGTTGGTGCAACGATTTTCGAGGCATCAACACATAGTAGAGTTAGAAGGAGAGAAAAGCTCTGACCTCCAACCCCTAACTTTTGTGGGACCAGTTCCTAGTCATGCATGTGTATTAGTCAGAAGATGGGCATAGTCGGAGGTGAGGATCATGTAGCAAAGGAGGTAGGAGAACATCACGACCTCCCCCTCCACCCCCTCCACCCCCCCCCCCCCCCCCTCCACCACCCCCGACCCTTGACCTATGTTGGACTATCTCTAAGTCATAAGTAGAGCTTATTCGGTGGTTGGGGCTGCATAGTAGAAATGGAATAATTTGATTGGCTCATGGTGATTTGTTGGAAGCAACATGGAAAATGACGTTAGCGTGATCTAGCTATACAAAGGACACGTGGCAAGAAAATTTGGCATTTTCAGGTGGCCTAATGGGCCAAATTCTGGTGACATGTGTCATCATACAGAAGGTGTCATGTGGCCTAGGTGATGTTAACACAATGTAAGCTGATGATGTGGTAGAGCCTTGGAGTTCGAGCCAAGGGGTTGTTTTGTGAAGTGTTTCCCATGTATTTTGTCTTTGGCGTTAGATGAATACAACATGCCGAAATAGTGAAAAAGGACCCAAGTAAGGCCTTCAAGAAAATCGAACCTCTGAGTTAGTCAAGCCTACAGGCAAGTAAGGGGTTGAGGAAAAGGCAAGTGGACAAGCAGGTGGAGCGGGCTAACTCATGACCTCCCTACCAACATTGATTGGTAGTAGACTAGAGTTTTTGCATGTATTAATGAGGACTATAGATAACAGATGCACAAGGAAATTAGGAGAACAATTGCACAAATGCTTCAATGGATTCAATGGTGACTTTAGTAGGCAAGAGATAGAGAGAAATAGAACCATGATTTGTATAAGTAGTAGTTGACTATAGAACAACCATGATTAAGATTTATTGCACACTAGAAAGAATTAATTGAAAATATGGATGGGTGCACAAGAGCTTATTGAAGAGATGATAGTTCGTGGGCATTGCATGCCATAATTAGTAGATATGCCAACTAGGTTATTCGTTGTAAATTGGGTATGAATTCATGGATGAGTTAACAACTTTGAAGAAAAGTTATTCAGATTTGGTAGGTATATTGTATTTGTCCATAGCCATGTCCATAGTTGGAATAAGCAAGGTCAGAGAAGCTAAGTAAATGTGCATAGTAAGGCTGGTGTTTCTAGATTACTAACGACTATAGAGATAGATGAGTCAAGGAAGCAAGGACCACGATTGCGCAGGATGATTTAAAGTAGTTTGTCTTGAGCTAAGGAAAACCATCCCTAATCTTGCTTGCATGTTAGAAGGAATTGGATGAATATTAGAGCCTCATGGACAAGATAATATTTCTTAGAAAGAACAAGAGTCTTGTTGGACTATGCAAGTTGACTAAGGATTTATGTCTCAGCATAGGAACACTCAAGTGCCCACCCTCATGTTTAATGTAACAATAATGGGTGAGAGAATGGAGCCCATTCTCAATGGTTAATGAGGTTGTAGTGCCTATGTATTAGACACAACAACAAGAAGGGTTTGTAAGTGTAGGAGTACACTCATGGATTTGAATGGAGAAATGATGGTTGACAAAGATAACATGATTACTATGTTTCAGTGAAAAAGAATCCAAGATTGCAGGTGATAAATGGGGTGAAGCAAAATTATTGCTAGAGAACCGTGCCAAGAACTTTGTGCGTGAGTGCATTGGTGAGGAGAGGCAAAGTGTGTCTATGTTGTAGAGAGATAGGTGGAGAGTGTGTATATAAAGGAAAAAGGTCCAAAGTGTTCCAGGGATAATTTATGAGGCCGAGAGAGCTTGTGTAATAGGAGAGTGCCAAGATCAAAAGAATGATGTTGTAGAGTGGAGAGAAAGAGAGATGTGAGGGCTGAGATTATTGAATGTTGTTGAGAAGAATAGTGGGTTGCTGTAGAGCGAGGAGAGGACATAGAATATTGCTTGGGCCAAGGGAAGGGGAGAACATAGCTAAAAACAATCAGAGAGGCTGCCAAGAGTAGTAAGTTTTATTTTGAGTGTAGGTTGGAGTATGTATATAGGAAGTTGGTGCTTCCATCTCTATTGGGTGTCTGAGAAGGCTTGGGGTTTGGTGCCTCCTACAATTTGGTGCTTGCATAAACTAAGGAGATGCAAGTTGGTGCTTGCAAAAAATCCATGAAGTTGGTGCTCGAGATGGTGCTTCTAGTAGTTTGGTTAGGTGTCGGCAAAAGTAGGGAGTTCGTTCTTCCCGCTAATGGGTGCTAGCAAACAATTAAGGTTTTTGGTGCTTCCTATGAGTAGTGGATCACAAACAAATTGATGTAATAGAGTAGGTGCTTGTTTCATAGGAAAATGACCTCCTCATCAGCTCAGAGGAGAAATGCAAGATGACTGAAAGATTGACCAAGTTCATAGGCCTATTTGCCAAGTTAATGCTCTCTAGGAACTAGCAAGGTGCTTTATAAAACTTCCTAGCCATGAAACATGTGTGTTAGTCCCTAGGGTAACTCTCTATGATGCTGTAGGGGGTGTGTTATTCAACTTTAGTGAGTTTCTAGAGGTCAAAATAGTAGGTTGACCGAATAATATCCCTATATTCACTCATATGTCAGCCCATAAAGAAGGGAAACATCTAGATTCAACCTCTTTGAGGAATTACTATTCCTAACAGAGTCTACAGACAAGGAAAGAGCAATAAATCATGGAAACATCTCCTTCTTTTCCAAAAAGAACCCATGAAGGAATTGGCAAGGCTTATCCTCTCATGCTATATATTTGAGGCTAGGGCCATTGTGAAAGAGGTCAAAAGTATTGAAAGGATTGTCTATTGGCTGTCGAAGCTTTGCATTCGACATTGGCTCATCAAGAGGTTAAGAAGAGAGAGAGAGAGAGAGGAGCTAGAGAATTAAGGGAAGCTTGATGCAACTTATGGTTGTAATCACTCTTTCCTATCAATAATATAGACCTATAGTTGTGTTTTCCACTCCATGGAATTGGTATTGTGATTTATTTACATGTTTATGCAACATTATTGATTATGAGTAGCTTAGATATAGGTAGTTAGATATCCCTATGTATTATTGTATTGATTGCCAAAGTTATATGCTGTGATATTACGCCTCATCTTGTTTATGTGCAGGTATTGATCTAGAAACTAGCTGAGGGGTCTTCCACTCCGCTACTTTGAGTTCTCCAACAACACCTCACCAAGATTTGAGGTAAGAATATTCCTTCTTACATTGATTATGATTTCACTAATACAGATATGTGCATGTATCTCTGGGCCAGTTGCAACTAATCTGACTATCATGCAAGGATCCCAGGAAGATCCTTAAGGGTATGTCCACCACAATCACCCGTGCATTAATCCATATGGCAGAATTAGCAATTCCGCTGGGGACTACACTTAGTTCTCGATTTTCTCCCAAAAAGTTCCCAGATCTCTCTTTCTTGCAGGCCCTCTTGTACTTCTTAATCCCCTTTTTGACCACTTAGGACTATACAACACCCTTCTCACAGTGCTCAACCTATAATATGATCTTAACAACCTTGTTTTAGAGATTATTCCACACTAACGCACCCCCCCAGTGAAACATGTTCTTTATAAAGCATTGTTTCCTTGCAAATAGAGTGTTAGTGTAGCCACTACTCTCTTTATTCTCTGTTGAAGTGCGTTAGCCAGCCAATTCTTGATAAACATCCAGTTCTGTGAACTCATGGGTTGGGAAAGATGCTTGTAGGTTGATCAATGATCTGCAATTGTGCATGTTTATTTGGTTGTCTATCTCCTAAACAATTTTTTATTTTTAGGAAATAACTTTACTGCTTAAATATTTCATAAAAAATAAAAAACAACTTTTTTTACAACTTTTTCTACTTAGTTGGTTAGATCCTGCATTTATTTGGTTTTAAAAGTTGTTAGAGAGCATTGTATTTCTGTCGGTTATGCTTATGTTTTACTGTACTCGATGCATGGTATATATTGATGTATAAATGACCCTTTCCTTGTAGAAGTAACTCATTCATCGAATTGAAATTTAAAGCATTTTTCTGCATGGTCAGAGTCCCACATAAATCCATACATCAACACCCCCACCGAAGATGTTAATGAATTACATTTAAAATTTGCATCATAATAAAATCAATCAACAACTCTTTTATGAGTAAACACTTATATTAGTCTAGGCTAGGATCTTGGGTTAGGTAGTTGTGAGTTAACTACCCAAGATCATACATTGAGACTAGTGTCATTAACAAGGGAAATCCTTCTGCACTCATACTATCTGGGACCACTCTAGTCAAAGTGGAACTAAATGCGAGACAAGATTGGACTGTAAATAAAGGTAGCCTACCTTTGATTGCATCTCCTTTGGGTATTTGTATCGAGGATCCCTTCGGGGATATCAGAGCTGAGTTGGGGACTCAGGTATCTTACCCACACAACATACTGTCTATGATCATGTCCCTCCCTGGTAGTGTTTATTATTTGAGGTAACTATAGTGGTCATAATTTTTAGGGATGAACATAAGGTGACTGGGGAAGGCTTCCTTGGTACCTAAACAAATGAACCTACTATGTCTTTGGTTTTTGGGATTTGTGATTGTCTTCACGAGAGTATTTGGCCACTAAATCTGAGGTTTGGTTGAAGCACAAGAGTAATCATAACTGTACATTTGGCCAACCCTCTCTTTTATCCATTGCGATAATGGGTTTCATCTCCAACAAATGGTGGTTAACAGACAGGGTCATACTCTCTACTTGTTGATTGACTTATTTAGAGTATTTTTTATTTTTTAGGTGCCAACTTGTTATCACCGAGACTATAATAAATATCACCATAAAATCTTTTGATAAAATTTAGCGGTCACCATGGCTACATATGTCCCTCATCATCAATCTAGACAGCTACAAGGTATTCCTCCACTAACTGTAGAGGATATGCCAAGCCCTAGTGAGATGGATTACCCATCTTTGGGTAATCCATCTCCAAGATCTAATGCTAAATCAATCTATACATCCCATGACTCAAGTCTACCAGAAGATTTCTTTACTAAAGGTTTCATGTCTCCTTATAATCCTTCGATCACGAATCCATTGGGACCACTATTGATTCAAGTTGCACTCGTGCCTCCTATGTTTTCTGTTGTACCTATACCCACCATCCCATTGACGACTAATAGGTCATGGGATTTTGTGGACACTTTTGGTCCACCCTCACTTCCCCAGTCGACAGTCAGTACCACATCGTTGATGGAAAACCCCACCATCCCAACTATGCCAGGTCTAAGCACTATAGTTACACCTAACATGATTGAAACCTAGTACATACTGGTTTTCGCCCCTTTTGTGTCAGCTCCTAGACCTTCGATAAACGCTCCATATAGTGCTCCATATAGCATGGTTAGCATGGGTCCCTTCAACAACCCTTTTGGTTGGAATCCTTCGTTTATTTCCACTCCCTGGTTCAAATTCCTAGGAGCACCATTCCCAATATGCACATATTGGTCGGGAACATTACAGTTCCCCCTCCATTTACAGGACAAACTAGACATTCATAGATTGACATGAATCCTCTATATGTCAGTCAAGGGCTGACTGCAAATTACATGGCTAGTGGGATCCCTCAACTAGGTCTCACTCAATCCATATGGGCACCCCATTCTCAACTTCAAATGAGTCAAGGGGGAACTTATTATCCTAGGGGAACTTATATCCCTTAGACTAACAACCCCTATAAACAACCACAATATATGACTGTTCCCCAAGGAAATTATTATTCCACAAATCCTATGGATAATGTTGAGAACAATATGATGGGAGGACCACAAGGACCCTCAAGTCATTTGTCATCATTTTTGTATGAACTAGGGGCATCAAATACTTTTCCTTTCTTGGAAATGCTTGACATCCCCGATTTGAATAAACTCACAAATGACCCCATCTTTCACAACTTACTTTGGCCTCCAATCTCGCACAAAATTCCCACCGACATCCCGAAGTTTGAAAGGAAAGAAAGGGAGGATATGAGTACACACATCACCACCTATCATTTATGGTGCATCTCTAAATCCATGGTGGAAGATAGTATCCAGCTTCGGCTCTTTCCCTGCACCCTTACTGGCAATGCAACCGAGTGGTACATTGAGATACTATGCGCATAAGTCAATAAATTTTTCACTTTAGTGATGGAATTTTTAAACCACTTTCAAATACCCATCCGCTATGAAATTGGGATGGATCTCCTTACTAATTTACACCAAGACACCAACACCCACATCTCCGATCAAATCCACGAATGGAGATGTAGCCAGAGGCTAGTCAAAGTGCCCCTCCCAGATCATCTATTATCGGATTGGTTATGAAAATCTCTTCTCCCTCAAATCTCTAAGGATGTTGCCTTAGGTGGTGTGGTCACGAAAGACCAAACCATTTGTCGTGCCCAACAACTAGATTTTATTTATTCACAGTCTGGCACATTATACAACGTCATTCCCAATGCCCTCAGAACTTCCAATGCTCCCACTACTCAGCAACCTAGTGTGCACGCTGATGGTATTATTGGCGCTACCTCTAGGGCTGATGTAAAACAACTTAGGGGACACATTTCCGAGTTGTGAGTTGACCCCACTACCCAATCAACTGCTCTTCCTATCACCATGATAAACTCTGTGTAGTCTACACAAAACCCCAACAGTAAGAATAAGAAGAATAAGAAAAATACCACTCCTGCTAAAGAGAAATCGGCCAAGCGATCCAACCCAAAGCAGAAAGTTATTATGCCACCTAACAATGGAAAGGAAAAAGTTGCCAAGTTCCCTTGCAAGATCTATGGGGAAGACCATATGACACATCATTGTCCATGGAACCAAGAATGCACAGATCTCCTAAACAACCCTTTCCGTGCTTAGCAGCAGAAAGATCTTATTGCGAGAAAACCTCAACTCCCGCAAGGGGGAAACTACGGTTCCCATCATCCTTCAGCTTGTGAAGGACAATTCACTATTTACACCTTTGAAGTGATCGATCTTCAAATGAGATCCAAAACTTATGGAGCTCTAGTTGCTAATGCTAAGGAAGCTTCCTCAAGTCCAAACCCATCGCTGCCCAATGATCTTCATGTTGAATGATCAGTTGTTGATCTTGTGATTCATGCCCCAAAAGGGGGGCTTCATCACACAACACATAATACATCGGCACACATTTCCCATAACTATAGTATTGTAGAATATTTTGCGCAAGGACTGTCAGCTATGTTAGTGCTTGAAGTATTGCAAACTTATCCAGCACAAAGGAAAGCTATGCTTTCAGAAATTGGTAGCGCCGACCCTCAAGATTCCATGCTAGCAATATTTGACATGGACAAATGTAAACCTCCCCTTTGACACTAGCTTGCATTTTAGGTGCAATTTTTTTTGAAAGGACGAGGGGTACATAGAACTGTCATTGACAAAGGTGCTTAAACCTACATCATGTCGAATTCATGTTGGAAACCTTGGGTACTCCAACCCTCTCACTATTGTCGAACTCCGTTAAAGATTTAGATGGCCACACTTTCATCCCAGAAGGTTACCTTGCTAGCTACCCCATCATTTTGAGTGGGAAAACGGTAACGGTGGACATTTAAGTCATGGATCAAAAACTTGATTATAATTTGTTGTTGGGTCATAGTTAGACTTATTCCATGACTGCCATTGTGTCTAATGTCTTTCATATCATCCTATTTCCATTGGATGGAAGGATAGTCACAGTGGACCAGCTGTCCTTTTGCACCCAATATTACTCCTTGTTACCTAGTGGCTCTGTACCTTTAGTGGGTGGTATACCTGACTCTTATGTCATTATCGATACCAGTATTTTGAAGGGTTCTTCCTTGATAGGTTGTTTTCCTCTCCTGCCACCCGCAGTTCCACAAATAGTTTCTATGGTCTCATCTATTCCTCATGAACCGACCGATCCTTGGATCCTCCCGACCCCTTTAGAAATTGACTCTTATGGAGAACAAATGCAGTTGTCACCAGCCAAATTGGCCTATCAAGCCATTCAATCTGCATCTGATTCTCCGGTCACTTTGTTTATGACTAACGGTACTACCTCCTCTCCCATAAATGCTCCCTCTAATGATCTCCTGAATCAAGTCCTACCTTTGGATGAAGCTATTCGAGAGATCATGTTTTTAGAGGAGTGACCTTTGGAAGACTCTCACCATCATGTTTTGATATTTGATTCAGATGTGATACCCATACAAATATTGTCTTTTGACACACTTAAGATCTTTCCCTCAAGTTATACAATTTTCCAAACTTTGGATTCAGAAGGGAGCATGGGAAATATTTCAAAGACACTACTCATTGATATTTCAGTTAAGACAGGGGAAAAGATATAGAGTGGAGTGGATTGCACTCTTGAGGAAATTAAAAGCTTCACTTCGCTTTTCAAGTAATTCTTTGATGTATTTTCTTGGTCTTATGAGGAAATTCCTGGCATAGATCCATCTATTGTTGAGAATGAGATCAAGGTTTATGATAATGCCAAGCCTATTCACCAAAGGCTTCGACTAGTCCACCCTCGCAAAATTGCAGCCATCAAGACCAAGGTGGAAAAATTGTTACACGGTGGTTTTGTTTACCTTGTTCCC
The DNA here is from genome assembly GCA_000404065.3 of Pinus taeda. Lineage (NCBI taxonomy): Eukaryota > Viridiplantae > Streptophyta > Pinopsida > Pinales > Pinaceae > Pinus > Pinus taeda. The sequence goes on from APFE031598116.1 coordinate 30,076, forward strand.
TTAACATAATGGGTTTCCAATCTTGTTCTTGTAGATAAAAAATAGGGTACCATCCATGTCTGTGTCGACTACCGGGATTTGAACACTGCATGTCCAAAATATAAATATAAAACATCATTCATCAACTAGGTAATCAATGATTGTTCCCATTGTTAATCCTTCTCATTTATGGATGGTTTCTTAGGCTGTAACCAGATTACCATAAAACCTATGGACCAACAAAAAACCACCTTCATTTTCCCTTGGGGAATATTTACATGCAGAAAACTTCCATTTGGTTTAAAGAATGTTGGAGCAACATTTCAATGGGCCATGGACTACACATTCCATGATATCAGACATATTGTTCAAGCTTACTTGGATGACCTTCCATCCCATTCCAAGAAGTGAACTCAACACCTAGTTCATTTACGAGTAATTTTTCTTAGGTGCAGGTTATATAACATATGTCTGAATCTGCACAAATGTATTTTCTTTATTGATTCTTGATGCTTACTTGATTTCATTATCTCCAAGCATGGGATTAGGGTTGATCCCGCTAAGGTAAAGGAAATTACTCAATTGCCTAAACCATGGTCCATTTTGAAGCTTCAACCTTTGCAAGGGAAAGAAAACTTCTTACGACAATTCATCATAAACTATGTCGAGCTAACGAAAGGATTTATGGACCTGCTTAATAAGGGAGTACCATACTTGTGGATGATCAAGCCCAATGATCATTTGATGCCTTGAAATAGGCACTTATATCTACCGCACTGCTTAGTGCTCCCAACTATGCGCGCAACTGTCTCCTCTATCTAGCAACCTCGCCATCCTCTATTGGAATGGTGTTGGTCCAAACTCATGATGATCTTAGTGAGCATGTGATCTATTATCTCTCAAAAGGCCTAGCTAGGCCCGAACTGAGACATTCACATGTGGAAAAGTTATCCTTGGCAGTTGTATTTGATGTCAACCTTTCTAGCACTATATACTGTTGTGATAGACTACCATCATCACTTTGGAGAATACCATGAGACACATTTTGTCTCGTCTAACCATTGGAGGAAAATATTCAAAATGGATAATTATCCTCCAACAATTTGATTTATTTTTCACCACTTCCAAGGTGAAAAAAATCCTTAGGCTTCATAGAACTATTGTCAGATCTTCCCATTATCGATCCAAATGAGATAGCTCACAATCATATCCCGAATGAATCTATCTATCTGATCAACTCAACTAACCCTTAATATGTGAAAGTTTTATCTACCTCCAAGCATAATAATTCCACCCCGACCTATAGTCGGGTGACTATCGTCACATCCTCCACTAAGCTCGGCACTATTTAGTGTTGAATGATACTTTATATCATCGTGGCATTGATACAATTCTTTGATGTTGCCTTTCTCATGAAGAGTTGAAACACATTTTAAATAACTGCCATGCTGGAGCATGTGGCGATCATATTTATGGCATATCTACTACCCATAAAATTTTATGTGCAGGATACTACTGGCCAACCTCGTTCAAAGATTGTATCAAGGAAATTCAGTAGTGTCACCCTTGTCAAGTATTTACAAAGAAAATTTGCACTCCTCCGACCCCCTTACACCCGATTATCTCTGTCGGCCCCTTTTCCAAATGGGGTATTGACTTCGTCACATGAAACTTCACTTCCTCTGATGGACACAACTACATTATTGTCGTTGTGGACTAATTTATGAAATGGGCAAAGCCATTCCCTGTTTCCAAGCATATGGAGAAACTATGGCATTATTCCTAATTAATCAGGTAATTTGTCATTTCGGTGTGCCCCGCATGATCATTACAGACCATGGTTCTCATTTTTAGAATCACATGATGTTTGACTTAACATCTTTGCTTGATTTTCATTAGGACCAATTGTCCTCCTACTACCCTAGGCTAATGGCCAAGTAGAAGTTGTTAATGGTGTTTTCAAAGCCATGATCTGTAGGTTAGTAGGTAATCACAAAACCCATTGGCAATGCATGTTATATCCTACGTTGTGGGAATATCAAACTTCATTCAAAATTGGTATAGTCTTTACACCATTCCAACTTGCTTATGTCCTAGAAGCGGTATTACCTATCGAGTGTGAGATTGCTTCGCTAAAACTTGATGATGAAATCTTGCCCAACACCACTACTGAAGAAGAGCATTTTCTATATCCCAATCAACTAGACAAAACCCGTTGAGATGTCAAACTAGAACTCAAATCCCACAAGTGTCAGTTCAAAGCCCAATATGACAAAAAGGTTAGGCCTTTCTTACCAAGAAGGTGATATTGTTTTGCTCTATGATAAAAAACACGACCTCTTGGGGGCAGGAACGGTTCAACCCTTATGGATTAGTCCATATGTCATCACCAAGGTCCTCTCAAATGGGGCCTATGAACTTCAAGACTGTGAAGGAGTCTTGCTCGTGGAGCCTCGAAATGGGATCTATCTAAAAAGGTATTATGCCTAGTATTGCACTGGGCATGTGCTTTGTAATTTTATGTATTTATAAGTTTTTCTTGTTTTTTCTTTGACTAGATTTTTGGCATCTTTTGAGTATTTGTCTAATACATGTTTCTCATTGCGCAAATGTCTTCATTAGCCTTACCATACATAAGATATGCAGATGGTGCCAGTGGTCACACATGACACATTGCATTAGCTACTTGGGTCATTTACACACCTGAGTTTGAAGTACTTTGTTATGGGGGAGTTTTTCTTGATACTTCCACCAACAATATTGTTGAGCATATGTCTATAATTTCACTTCTTATAGAATCATCATCTCGGGACATCTCCAATCTGGTGGTTAGGTTAGACACTCAACTTGTCGTTATGCAATTGACAAATCAGTATCACATTCGCAATCCAATCTTGCTACGCCATTATTTAAGGGTATGACTCTTGGAACGTCAATTTGAGTTTATTACGTATGAACACATTCCTCGAGAATTTAATGCCATTACTGACTCATTAGCCAACTATGTATTAGAGTGGCATCTGTCTCATATTATAGATAGATGTATGAAAGTAAATATTTACGCAATTAAAATTTTACAGAAACATTAAAAAACGTTTACACCATAAAAACGACAATATATATATATATATATATATAAATATAATATATATATATATATAAAAAAAATATATAAAATATATATATAAATATATATAAAATATAATATAATATCGAGATCTAGTCTTTTACATTAGAAAATTCCCAAAACTTGGGTGTTTTAAGTACAAAATGGCTCTACTAAGCCTCGCTATAACACATGCTGGCTATACCATCTGCTAAAGAGGCTACTACTCATGAAAACTCAGAACAACTCTAGCTATCCTCCGAAGAGGAACCAAAAACTGCTCAGGCACAACGACAATGTGTTGCTACATATGAGCAGGAATCTCCCTCATGGGAAGTGGAGGAACACCCATGCTCAGGCCTTTAAGGTTCCTTAGAACCTTGTGGAGACTTTGTACATCATCTCCATCTTTAGCAGTTGTTGCTCCCATGCCAGCTCCAGGTAGCCAGTCCCCCTACCTCACTTGGCGGGGCATGCCTGCAAGTCATACTGGTGCCACATCCATGTCAAGCAAACAATTCATGTCAATACTTGTTCATCCATAAAAACAAAAACATTACATAAATATTCAAAAGCTAAAAAACACTTTAAAGTACTCTAAAAGATCCTTCTTACCTTGAGGCCACCAATGTGTACCAGGTGGTAGTATCAAGTCTGGATCTCTTGTAAAGTCCATGGCTTCATAGGCATATTCATCAATCATTAAGATCTGGCCACTAAGCCGCTTGAAGAAGTCCTCTTCGAAGAAATGTCAGATCGATCTCCCTCCAGTACAAGGATTAAGAGTGGCCCATCATCCTTGCCTAGGATCCCTGGGATCAATTTGAACAACAGTCATCCATGGTCTCATCATGGGAACCCTCTCAAATATGAAGGACATAATGAGAGTACCATGCCCAAAAGTCATTTGGGTACGATTCTTGCAGGTTGTCAACCTTGGCTTTAGTTGACAAAGAACTACCTCACACCAGTTAAATTTCTAAGGCCGTACATAGTCACTACATGAGGACTCTTGGACCCTGCCAAGCATACTGTCATCCACAAAATGACCCTCATGGACCTTGACTTGATCCACTTAATGGGGACCCTATTGCTCACTAAACCACTGTCAGGTCTATAGTAAGTTTCAACCAACTCCAGGGTGGATCGTGGATCTGTCCTGCCCCCAGTCAGGTTTGCTCGTGCAAATATACACGACAAACCAGTCAGAAAAAAGATATCATCTTTATTGATCGAGAGCTCGTGACCCCCAATTTGAAACACCCCTTGGTTTTCATCCCAACGTTGGAATATCCAACTTAGAAGTTCTTCCTAACCCTTCATCGGGTCAAGCCTTGCATACTTCATTAAGCCACATCTTCATAGTGTAATTATCCATGCCAGATCATTCAGCATCTGTAGTTCCTGGCTATCATGATCTCGTTATCTCCATAAACGCATGATGATGGCTCCAAAACTGCACAAAAAAACCCAAAAATTAGTAAAAATCATGGAGAAATGCCGCATAAATCACATGCTGGGGTTTGGAAGTTCTCCCATACAGCCTAACACCCCCCTTTAAGGCATACAGGGTGGACTAGCACCCTCCTCTAGGTTGTGAAGGGAGTTTAACACCCCTCTAGACCTATAGGGGAGTGTTAGTCGCATTGTATGAGCTAGGTATTCCACAAAATAAAAATATCCACCCCTAATGCAGCTAAGAAAAGGTTAAATAATGCAGGATAAAGGTTTTTCCATCTACCTAGAACAAATGGCACATTGAATGATCGCCTAGATTTCTCGTAATCGCCCAGGGAAGATCTGCTCCTCTTTCGCTCCAAAACACTCTCTCAACACTCAAATGATGAAAATGGTGAAAATAGAGGCTCAAAAAACCTTCTTATAGTCACTCTGAAGGTATGAATCAACTTAGTTAGTCATCGAAATATAAGTGTTTCACTTCCTATGCTATTTATCATGTGCCATGTCGATATATTTTCAATATTACTGATGCTTTGATGAAGGGGTTTTCAGGGTTGAATTGCAAAAATGACCATGTTCAACTCACTATGAGAGATTTATTTTATGGGATATTTTCTATATTGAATTGAAATATCCGTGAGTTTTCGTCATTGGGCTCGTAAAACTCCTACAATGATGATATGAGTGCTTTTAGTTTTAGGACTATTTCTTGCTCTTAAATTGAAAAATCCCTGAAATTTTCCCTTCTTCGGGCTCATTAAATCTACGAAGAAGGCTTGAGGAGTTATTTTACCTATTTTTCCTCACTCATTAAACTGAAAAATATACATCGAGTTTTCTTCATTTGACTCGTTAAAAATTGATGAAGATATATTGAGTTTGTCATCACGTGACTTATTAAAATTGCAGGTCGAATATTGAGTTTACTTCATCTCCTCGTACTCGTATAAAAATGAGGCAAACATCTATTGGGCATAGGTTTATCACTTTGTCCGGACTCAGTAGACTAACTTATGGAAACAAAACCATATCAGGTATACTATTAAACCTTTGTTGCACTTGGTTAACAACTATGACAAAGGGACCCCCATAGAGTCACTCTTTACGATCTTTTGAGACTCTCAAAATATGAAAAGACCATCAAGTTTACCCATATGGCCTCATTAAATTAATCAGATGGAGAAAATTGGACAATATAATTTCTTTATGTCAGAATTTTTGAAAGATTTTTTTGGCAGTAGTCATTCCCTTGAACATGGCACTCCCTCAGCAGAACCTTCTTTGTGATGGGCTCTCAAAATGAACCTTATCATCCTATGAGTTTAGCCTATATACCTCAATGTTCTTTCATATCTTTATCCTAACACTCTTTGGTGTTCATGAGTCTAGTGCTACATGGTTAAAACCTTTGTGTCATGCCTTCTATTGTTCAAGGGATCTTTTTATCCTCTGTTTCCCCCATCAAATGATCAAACATATTCTTCCATCATGCCCTCTGTCGATTTGACCCAATGCTCAAACTATTCTTCAAAAAACAATAATTCTTGTCCCATTTCGAGTCGACTGATGTAGGAAACATTACTGCCTACATTCTCACAGGTCTCGTCCTATCGACTTCAACACTCTATCTAGGAAACAGATCCAGAAACACATCATTGCCTTGGAACTTGCAAACATTAGTGGGAGGTTGCCTTGTGTTTGATAAGGGGTTTTCATTATTGGTTCCTCGTTAAATGATTCTACGAGTGTTGAATGACAAAATAATTATTCACACTCGCTAGATTATACTATGCATCTTGGAGACCATTATCATTATTGGTGGCCATCCTTGCATCTACTAATAGTCTCCATTATTGACTGGTAATTAGACAATTTTGTACATGTTCGACCTCAATGCCTTTATTCACGTGTATCGAAATATGTTGTTAAGATGAAGCAGAGATCAAGACCTTGGGTAGAGGCTTACATCACTTAGCCTTGTGTCCTCTCCCAAGTTGCGTTTATTATTTTTTGGGGACATATCACCACAATGATCATACTATGACACAATTTCCACATTGTGCTTATTGGTGGACACAATCATCATATCTCTTTGTTAACAAATCACTCTAACATATCTACTCAGTGTGGGAATTCCCAACTTAGGACATGATTTTATATTATATATATATATGTGTGTGTGTGTGTGTGTGTGTGTGTGTGTGTGTGTGTGTTGTATTAGGTTTCTCGTAGTCTCGAAGCTCCGATCCACTCTCTCATTTTTCCAGAACACGACGGTTATAAAGTATTTCAGCCATTGTCCTTACCTTTGATCTCACACTTTAGGGGGCATATGTTACATAGGAAAATGACCTCCTCATCAACTCAGAGGAGAAAGGCAAGATGATTGAAAGATTAACCAAGTTTACAGGCCTATTTTCCAAGCTAATACTCTCCAGGAACTAGAAAGGTGCTTTATAAAGCTTCCTAGCCATGAAACATGTGTGTTATTCCCTAGGGTAACTCTCTATGTTGCCTTAGGGTGTGCGTTGGTCAAATTTAGTGAGTTTCTGGAGGTCAAAGGAGCGAGTTGACCAAATAATATCCCTATATTCACTCATATGTTAGCCCATAAAGCAGGGAAACATCCAAATTTGACATGTTTGAGGAATTAATATTCCTAACAAAGTCTACAAATAGGGAAAGAGCAATAAAGCATGGAAACATCTCAACTTTTTCCCAAAAGAACTCATGAAAGAATTGGCAAGGCTTATTCTCTCATGCTATATATTTGAGGCTAGGGCCATTGTGAAAGGGGTTGAAAGTACTGAAATAATTTCCTATTGACTATTGAAGCTTTGTATTAGACATTGGCTCATCAAGAGGTTAAGGGGAGATATATAGAGAGAGAGAGGAACTAGAGGAGTAAGGGAAGCTTGATGCAACTGATGGCTGTAATCACTCTTTCTTATCATTAATATAGACTTGTAGTTGTGTTGTCCACTCCATGGCGTTGGTATTTTGATTTATTTACATGTTTATGCAACATTATTGATTATGAGTAGCTTAGATATATGTAGTTAGATATCCCTATGTGTTCTTGTATTGATTGCAAAAGTTATATGCTGTGATATTAAGCCCCATCTTGTCTATGTGCAGGTATTGATCTAGGAGCTAGTTGAAGGGTCTTCTAGTCCACTACTTTGAGTTCTCCGAGAACAACTTACCAAGATCTGAGGTAACAATTTTCCTTCTTACTTTGATTAGGATTTCACTAATACAGATATGTGCATGTATCTCTGGGCTAGTTGTCGCTAATCTGACTGTTTGCCAAGGATCCTAAGAAGATCCTTGAGGGTATATCCACAACAATCACCCATTCATTAATCACTATATTAGTGCTTTGATTTTCACATCAATAAAAAAAATAAGCTTTGATGTTTTTTCTCCTGAAAGGGTTTCCACGTTAAACCTTTGTGTCATATGCATGTTGCTCATGATGTGTGTGCTTATGTTGATACATGTGGTTGTTGTTATGGTTTGTTAAGGGTTTCTCTGATATAATGGATTTCTTGTTTGAATGAGTAAATATAAATTGGTATAATAGTTTGAATTAGACTTATATTGGTTCACCCCCCTCTCAGTATTAACATTGTTTCCAACAATCTTCTTCTGAAACTTCTATGAAATTGTTATGGAACCAGCTCACAAAAAGATAGAAAAGATAGATCAACGCCTTATAAATATGCCTCTTTGAGGGGGAAACCTCCTTTACATTACAAAAATGACTAATTCTTGGATGCTCCAAATGACAAGACCTCCTTTCTATATATAGGAGTCTAAGGGGTCATAATATAATGAGAGCACACATAACAATAATAATATAAGGGCACAACAATAACAATAGTGGGCTTCTATGGGGCGCAATAATAATAATATGGGTACTACATGGGCACAACCATATAATAAGAGGGTTGCACTAATAATAATAAGGGGTTACACTAGTAGTATAGGGACCTAACATGCCCCTCTCCTTCAAAAATTGTTGTTCTCAACATTAAAGTAGTTATGGATGCTTCTGTATAAAATTATCATCCTTCCATGTGGAATCTTCAATGGGTAAGTTCTTCCACTTGATGAGATACTCTGAAATTGATCAATTTCGTAGCTGTTGACTTCTCGGTTCTGTGAATGCTTCAGGTTCCAATATGATTTTTCCTTCCTTGTTAAGTTCTGGTAATATTGTTGGAACTGGGATCTTCGACAACTTTTGAAAGAGTTCCCACCCTACTTTGCCATTCTTCCATTCATCCCTTGATTTTTTTATCAAATTTGGTTGGATAATTATATCAAACTCTACCATTTCTTCAACCACACATTCAATTTCACTTCTTTGGGCATATGGATATCTATAAGGCCTGATGTTTGGAGGAACACTTCCTGGAATGAAATAAATAGCATGATCATGATCATGAATATGTGGGAGACCTCTGGGATTCGCAAATACATTGGAATGATCGTCCAAGACTTTTTGGAGATCTGGAGAAATATATGATTTCAATGTAGGAACCTTTAGCGAACATAATTGTGCAATTATGCCTCGTAGTTATTTCTTTAGAAGCTTTGTCATTCTGTTAGAGCTGATTGTCTTTCTTGGTTTCCTTGTGATACCCCTTAATTCAACTTGCTTTCCTTCCGAAGAAATTTCATGAAAATTTCTTGAAAATTTAAATCAATTATACCCAAGGAATATAGCCATTGGACTCCTAGTACAACATCAGCACCACCCATTGGAATGGAAAGCATTGGGCTATTCAATACATACTCTCCCATGGATAGCTTGAGATTATGGCACTTTCGAGAGAAATTTATGGTTCCTCCACTTGCAACCGTCACTTGATACTCTGGTGCTGGATATAGGATGAAATTCAATTCCTTGGCTATCTTACAATGAATAAAATTATGGGTACTACCCGAATCAATCAACACTATTACCTTTTTCTTCTTGATATGTCCTTCTATATTTATAGTTTGAGAAGTGGTAATTTGGACCAATGCATTACAAGATATGGTTAGATTCATTTCTTCTTTCTCTGGGGTTGGTTCCTACTGAGTATCCTTTTCTTTTGATGTTTCTTGATATTTTTCTTCTTCATATTTCACTGCTTGAACCTTCTTCTTCTTGATATGTCCTTCTATCTTAAGAGTTTGAGGAGTGGTAATTCTTGCCATTACAGTACAAGATATGGTCAAATTCATTTGTTATTTCTCTAGAGTTGGTTCCTGATATATATCCTCTTCTTTTGATGTTTATTGATCCTTTTCATCATTAGGAGGCCTTTCTTGTAGAAGTTTTGTCCCACTTTCCTTCAAACCTTCCATTTCTTTCTTCAAATATTCCATGCCTTTCTTCCAATATGCTTTCCTACCATCGATATCAGCTTCCATGGCATTGATAAAACTATTTATCTTTTGCTTCTCTAGAGTATCATTTACCCTTATATTCAATTTTTGAAATTCCTCAATGTGCTCTGCCATTGAACCCTTTTGTTTGATATTTATCAATTGGCTAAAGAAGGTGTTGCTCTTTGTATCCTCATAATGTGCTATCATTTCCTCCATGAAAATTGACCACATCACAAGTGGTTTACGAGAACACAGCCCTTTATACCATAAAAATTGATTCGGTTCTAAATAATTAGATGTAATACATACCTTTTGTAACAATGTTACACCATGTAGATCAAAATATTTCTCCATCTGTAGTATCCAATTTACTGAATCATTGCCATCAAACTTCCTCATCTCGCTTTTTCTTGATTTTCATAGCTCTATCTTGAAACGACTATAACTTTGTAATTGTGTCTTTTTAAGTTCTGTACTTTTGGCTTGTGATAACCCTCGAAGTCCTCTTTCTAAGCTCACAAGTATAGTCACATTTGGATTCCCGAAGAAAGAGTTATTCCCTATTTCCCACGATGACCTGACTATAGATTGGTTCAGTAGATCGAACTTGTATGACATGCCACATGTCACCTTTTCAACATTAGGTTTTGAACATGATATCCAAAAAACTACAGTCCATCCTTTTTCTATATATTCTTATGAAATTTCAATCTAATGCTCCAAGGGAACGTTATGATGATTTTCCCAAGGTCACCTATTTGGAATGTAATTCAGGAGTCTGCAAAAACCCCAACTTCCTTAAATCCTATATCCGAAAATACAGTGAGACAAAATATGAAATTTGGACCTAAGATTTAGCGAGAGTTTGGCTCAAATGGGTTTTTGTTTTAGCTTCTGAAACGACGTAGAAAAACATCTATAGAGAAACTTCCATGATGACCTGTTTGGGATAAAATTCTGGAGTTTGCAAAAACCCTAACTTCGTCAGCTCATATCTCCTAAAATATAGTGAGACAAGATCTGAACTTCAAACCCGAGGTTCAGACCAATTTCTTCTCAAATGGGTTTCGTTTTAGCTTCTGAAACTTCGTAGCAAAAAATTTATAGTAAAAGTTCCATGATGACCTATTTGGAGCAATGAAACCCTAGAATCCAAAGCTATCATACAAAATGTTATGAAACCAGCTCATAAAAAGATAGAAAAGATAGATCAACACCTTAGAGATGAGCCTCTTCAAGGGGGAAACCTCCTTTACATTAAACAAATGAATAATTCTTGGATGTTCCAAATGACAAGACCTCCTTTATATATATAGGAATCTAAGGGGTCATAATATAATGAGAGTCAACATAACAATAATAATGTAAGCGCACAACCATATAATAAGGGGGTTGCACTAATAATAATAAGGGGTTACACTAGTAGTATAGGGACCTAACAAAAATGATTTCTAACCAAAAATTCCTACCAATTATCACTGATGGTATTCAAGTGTGCCTCAACAAGAATTTTTACCAATTTGTGGTAATACAGAGGCCTGTCAATATTATAGAGTTTATTTATATATTAAAAGCCATATTTTTAAGACTACACATCAAGTAATGAGGGAATATTTAACTCATTCCCCTCAATAAAATGAATTATCAATCTTGCATGGTAAAAGAGCATGGTTCCAAATCTACCTTCACAAGTAAGAAATTTATGAAGCACTAATAACAAGTTTTTCCATTTAGATTTGAGTATTGTGATTGGAATTCCTTTCTTGAAAGCTAAAGTGGCCATACCAGGATTATGCAAGAAGGTCTTCCACTACTCATCCTTAAGTCTTTGATTCCTAAACTAGCTTTTTCCATACCTTGGGAGCTCTGTTACCTTTGTTATGAAAGATTCTGTGATTTTAATGTTATATCTCCAATCTTAGTTCCACACCATCAAATTCTCTAAAATATTCTTGGGGAATTCAACTTCATAACCATCAATTTTTTCAAATAATTTAAGCCATCCTACCTTGTACAATTGGTCTCTAACTCGTTGGTAGGCACTGAGGAAATGTTTTCCATTCAGCTCATATTGGATGATAACACCCATTGCAGAAGAGAAGTCGTGCAGCAAATTTCCTCTTTTGATAGGTATGAATGGATAAATGTGGGAATGGATTGGTTCTGTGGTCAGAGAGTTAGAGTGAAATATCTTGTAAAAGCGGTGGCCAAATTTCAATGAAACCCTTTCTCTTTTATTAATGATCTCTCATGATTCAACAAATATGATTTTGCAAGACCATTAAAATTTGAGATATTTTGAATGATTTGAAAGAGACTTTGATGTGATGGGATGGGATATGACTATAAATAATGGAGTGGGAGTGGGATATGATTAGGATTCATTAAAAAAGGTTATTAATAAGTTCATGATTTCAAACACAATCTCAAAAAATGTATCACATACATTTGATAAACTCATAGATCTATTTGCTTTCTTTAATGAAAATTGATTTAATATTCTATGTTCATACCCTATTATGTACTTTACTTCCTTTTCTTATAGGTTCATGATTCCTTGTTAATTCTTCTTGATTGAAAATGCTTGCAAGTCTGTCATTGGCTGCAGAATGTGGAATGAGATACAAAATGTTGCAGATTCTACAACTTCTTTATGATTTTCTTGAAACTTATTTTTGTTGGAAATTAATGATCTTTGTTGATGATGTTGAGAAATGCTTGAAAATTCAATTTTAAAAGAGAAACAAGTTCTTCAAAATATTATATTATAACTTCAAGAAATTTAAAGAAGGAAGGGGAACAAAAGAAAAATGGGAAAAAGGCAAAGGAAATTTGAAAATCTAAGTTGCAAAGGATCCTTGGTTTCTAACTAGGACTTTTTGCATAGGAATGCCAGAATGTTGGTTTTCATAACTCTTCCTTTATTATTATATTTTAATATTATTTATATATTATATATTATCTTCTAAAAAAAATTATAATTATTTTGGTGGTTGAGAAAGAGAATTCTTTCTTACAATTTTAGATCAATATTCTCTTGCAGATGTTTACAAATTTTCTCTTGTCAAGGGCCTATGATATAATTTCAACCTATGCCCATTAACAAGGAAGGTAATATTTTCTTCATTAATAGTCTCGATATTAACTACTTCATTATCAAAAATAATATCTATTTCATAGGGTGCAAGCTAATGTGTTTGAAAATTTCCTTGAAAATATTTGAATTTATAACAAAAAAGAAGAGCCTAGTCACCTAGCTTGAATTTATTGACTTTTATGAATTTATCATGCGACATGGTTCTTTGTTGTTGGATTACATTTGTTCATTACATGTCATCTTGTCGAATTTCATCTAGCTCATTCGACTGTGTCAATCTTTACTTTTGAGCATCAAATAGATCAAGCCTCAACTTTGTTGTTGTTCTAAAGGTGTCCACTTGGAATTCAATTGGAAGAAAGACTTTCTTTGCATAGACAAGCTCATAGGGAGTATGTCCAGTAGTGTTTCTCTATGTGGTATGATATGACCAAAGTGCCTCTGGAAGCCTTTCTACATAGTATTTTATGTGCAAGTTTACAATGTTGGTTAATATTGCCTCAAATACCTTGTTGGTAGATTCCACCCACCGATTAGATACGATATGTAGTGGAATTGTGGTGTTTGATCTTATATTTCTCCATAATTGTTAGCTCCAAATTAGATGTGAATTGAGCACCTTGATCTGTCACAATTTCGCTTGGGACAAAAAACAAGTGAAAATATCTTCAAAAATAAATGTAATTACAACATTTTCAGTAGCAAAAAGAAGTGCCTTAACTTCTACCCACTTTGTAGCATAAATTTTACAAACAAGAATGTACCTCTTTTGTTTGGATGGAGGATTAATTGGACCAAAAAAATATAGAGCCCAATTTTCAAAAGGCTCTATTAGTACCTACGGCTGTAGAGGCATCTCATTTGATTGAATGGGTCTTCCCATTCTTTGGAAACTATCACATATTTTGACATATTCCCTAGAATGTCTAAAAAGAGAAGGCCAATAATATCCCAAAAGAATCACTTTGTATGTAGTTCTCCTATTATCTTAGTGTCCTCCACATGGTTCATCATGACAAACTTTTAATATTTGTAGTACTTCATCCTCTCGAACAAATTTTTGGATAATTAGATAAGATCATATTCAGTACAATTCTCCCTATGTCCATGAATAAGGTGCACTGTCTTTGATGACTTTTTTATTTTCTCTAGTTGAGAATTTTGGAGGAAATTTTCTTGCAGCCAAATAGTTAGCAATATTTGCAAACCAAGGAGTTTTAGTACACATTGAAAAAAAATATTCGTCAGGAAAGTTATCCTTTATAGGACTATTGATATTATTATTATGCATCTTGGAAAGGATATCAACAATTGTGTTTTCCTTTCTTGGCCTATCCAGGATGGTAATATTGAATTCTTGTAACAATAGCAAACATCTAGTGATCATGCCATTAGTAATTAGTTTATTCATTAAATATCTAATAGAAAAATGACCTGTATGATGGAAGTCTCATAAGTAGTTATGTAATGTCGAAACTTATTAATGGAATGAAAAACAACTAAAAACTCCTTTTCTGTGACTGTATAATTTAACTCTACAGGAGTCAAATGTTTTTAAATAATGAATCCATACAGGTGAGGATAGTTTTAGATAGAGGAGGAATGACCTGTTATAGAGTTTTGTGAACCCAACGTCCCGGACTACCAAGTGAGTCCATCATCATCGCGGTTCAATAGATATTTTCAGATTAATGATGTATCCAAGCTCTTTTTAGGTGTTATATATATATAGGGTTATTAAGAAGGGACATGAGAAATTAGGTCGGCATTATCTATTCATTTATTTTATATAGTTTATTATTAATTATTTTCTTATTATTTATTATTTCTTTATTTATTATTTATTATTATTCTTAATAATATTTAATTAATTTATTATTTATAGAAATTAATTATTATGTTTACTAATTTTTATTATTAAGATTATTGTTTTTAATTAATGGGTTGATTGATTTAATTTGTTTAAATTAATTATTAATTATTATTATTATTAATTAATTATTATTATTTAAATTAAAAGAGTTTTGATTAATTAATTTTATTATTTATTTTTAATTAATATGTATATTAAATTTATTAGCTTTAATTATTAATTTGATTGATAAGTTAAAAGGGATTAACTATTTATTTGATTTAATTAATTAAAAGCATAGATTGATTAAATTAATCTTATTATTTTATTATTAATATGTCATTAATTAATCTTACTAAATTAATTTATTTATATTTGATTAATTAGTTTTATTTAATTTATTTACTTCATTAATTAATCCTTATAGGATTGGTGAGTTATTTTACTATAGTATTATCTATAATTCCTAGGATTAATTTTTAATTGTTTAGATTTACAACTATATGCATTTTATCAGATGTATTTTAATATTATCAAATGATTATCTGTGAAGTAATCAATTTCTGGTTTATGTTTGTATTTGTCAATTGATTTATTGTTAAAGGAGGATGTTATGTAATTGATGATTTTATTAAATTTTACACTAATTTTTACAAGAGGAGGGAATAGGTTATTTTAAGGGGTAAGAGTTGATTATTGTTTTTTAAGATTTCAAGTAAAGGTTTCCAAGTGTTGCTTAGTTTTAATCCATCATCCTGGTTCAAGTTGTTCTTCCTTTTTTCTATTTCAATGGCTTCTTTGATTTTCCTTTTAAGATAGTGTTCTTCTTTTCTAACTAGTTTGACATCTTCCATGCAAATGTAATGAGAGGAAGAGTGAACATGTTCTGCTAAGGCTGATTTAGAAGTCTTTTCTCTTCTTAAGTCAGCAGTGTGTTCTTTAATTCTAATATGAAGAGACCTACCTGTTTCACTGATGTATTCTTTATCGCATGAGCAAGGAATCACATAAACACCTTTTTGAAGGTTAGGGTTGATGGGATCCTTGACTGAGTTGAATAATTGTCTAATGGTGTTAGCAGGGGTGAATGCTACACTAATGTTATGTTTATTAATAATTTTAGTAATTTTATCAGTGGTTCCTTTTATATATGGAAGGGAGACCTTAGGAGTTGATGAATATTGATATCTAATATCTTTGTTATTCTTATTTAGGGATAGGTGCATGGCTTTCTTGATGGTATTTCTATTATAGCCATTTAGTTCAAACACTTTGTGAAGATGTTTGAGTTCATCATTTAAATGGTCATGATCAGATATTTTGGCTGCCCTAGTGATTAAGGTCCTAATGATGCCAATCTTTTGTTTAGGGTGGTGATGGGAATTTGCTTGTAGATATCTTTCTGTATGGGTTTTCTTTCTATAGACTTGGAAACCAAGAGACCCATTTCTTTTAGTTAGAAGGACATCAAGAAAGGGAAGCTGGTTGTTGTTTTCAATTTCAATGGTGAATTTTATATGGTTAGAGAGGCTATTCAAGTGATTGAGGAATAAGTCAAGTTTTTCTTTTCAATGACTCCATTTGGCAAATATGTCATCTACAAACCTTTTCCATTCTTCAGGGGTGTATGGAAATGATCTAAGAGCCTTCTGTTCAAAGTGCTCCATAAATATGTTAGCAATTATGGGGGATAGAGGAGAGCCCATAGCCACACCATGAGTTTGTTCGTAAATTATACCTTTGAAACTGAAATAAGAATATTTCAAACACAGCTCCAAAAGATCCACAATTTTTTATCAGTGAGATTTCTCATGATCTCAATAGCTTCGTCAATAGGAATCATGGTATAAAGGGATACAATATCAAAGCTAACCATTAGATCTTTGTCTTTCATTTCTATGTTATTAATCCATTGAACAAAATAATAGAAGTCTTTAATATACGAAGGGGTATTGCCAAACAAGGTTCTAAGTTTTTTGGCAAGGTGTTTCGCTAATAGGTAAGTGGGGGAACCTATGGTATTAACTATAGGTCTGATAGGTATGTTAGGTTTATGGACTTTAGGAGCCCCGTAAATTCTAGGAATAATGGAACTATTAGGGATGATTTTCTTTTTTGTGACATCATCCAAAGATGATTCTTTGATTTTCTTAATTACTTCGCGCATGATTTTCTCATTGGGATCTTTGTTAATTATTTTATAACATCCACTATTATTTAGATGTTCTTCCATTTTATTGTCATAATCACTTCTGTTCATGATTACATTTGCATTGCCCTTATCAGCCTTTAGGATGAATATGTTTTTATTTTTTCTGAGGTTATTTAAAGCTCTTTTTCTTCTATGGAAATGTTAGATATAGGAGGTTTAACAGTTCTCAGAATTTTTGCAATATCTTGTCTGATTTCTTCACTTTTTACTATATCTAAGTTTTTAATAGCTACTTCAATATTGCTTATGACTTCCTCTATAGGTATTCTATTAGGGGTTATGGCAAAATTTAGACCTTTTTTCAAGATGGATTCAACTGCATGATCTAAGATGATGTCTAATAAGTTAATGGCTTGGGCTTTATCTGTTGTCTTAATTTGATTGGGATGTGGGATTTGAGTTTTTAAGCTGGTAGATGGGTTGTTTGACAAGCTGTTGGTTTTACCCACGTTATTGTTTATATCAATGCTATTTTCAAACATTATTCGGCACCCTTGCCTTTCATTAATATCTATTGTTCTGTACCTTTGCCTTTCCTTAACATCTACTGCTGCTTAAATTAATCTTATTATTTATTATTTATTAATATGTCTATTAATTAATTCTTACTAGTTAATTTATTTATATTTGATTAATTAGTTTTATTTAATTTATTTATTTCATTAATTAATCCTTATAGGATTGGTGAGTTATTTTACTATAGTATTATCTAAAATTCCTAGGATTAATTTTTAATTGTTTAGATTTACAACTATATGCATTTTATCAAATGTATTTTAATATTATCAAATGATTATATGTGAAGTAATCAATTTCTGATTTATGTTTGTATTTGTCAATTGATTTATTGTTAAAGGAGGATGTTATGTAATTGATGATTTTATTAAATTTTATATTGATTTTTAAGAGAGGAGGGAATAGGTTATTTTAAGGGGTAAGAGCTGATTATTGTTTTTTTAAGATTTCAAGTAAAGGTTTCCAAGCGTTTCTTAGTTTTAATCCATCATCCCGGTTCAAGTTGTTCTTCCTTTTTTCTATTTCAATGGCTTCTTTGATTTTCCTTTTAAGATAGTGTTCTTCTTTTCTAACTAGTTTGACATCTTCCATGCAGATGTAATGAGAGGAAGAGTGAACATGTTCTGCTAAGGCTGATTTAGAAGTCCTTTCTCTTCTTAAGTCAGCAGTGTGTTCTTTAATTCTAATATTAAGAGACCTACCTATTTCACCAATGTATTCTTTACCGCATGAACAAGGAATCACATAAACACCTTTTTGAAGGTTAGGGTTGATGGGATCCTTGACTGAGTTGAATAATTGTCTAATGGTGTTAGCAGGGGTGGATGCTACACTAATGTTATGTTTATTAATAATTTTAGTAATTTTATCAGTGGTTCCTTTTATATATGGAAGGGAGACCTTAGGAGTTGATGAATATTGATCTTTAATATCTTTGTTATTCTTATTTAGGGATAGGTGCATGGATTTTCCTCACTAGTTTTTGCATGCATGGCATATGCATGTGGTTTTTTGGTTATGATCTATCATTAGCATGGAGGATGGTTAGGATTGACATTGGATTTTCCTAGCCTTTCCATTTCCTAGATAACTATGGTGATTGTGGGTTTATTTCCTTGTTTTGTTTTGGGTTGGTTCTCATGTTTCCTTAGCTTGGGTTGAGTTACTAGTTCCTGGAGCCTTGGTTGGACAAATTATCTGGAGCCTTGTAACAACTTCGGTTGAGTTACTTATCCTGGAGCCTTGGTTGGACAAATGATTTGGAGCCCTTGGTGGGTTGAGTTACTAGTCCTAGAGCCTTGGTTGGAAAAATTCTCTAGAGCCCAGTATAACTTGTGGGTTGAGTTACTAGTCCTACAACCTTAGTTGGAAAAAATGCTCTAGAGCCCTGGAAGATTTGGATAGAGACAAATATGATGATGGTTTTGTGACGTCTGACTGTGAAGCAGAATCATTGTTTGATGGTTTGAGGTGGATAGCCTCTGGAAGCCCTGGATGGTTTTGGATTGTGTTCTATGAGATCCCACATTCATGCTTGGAAAATGGCATGAGGGTGAATGGATGAAGAGAGATCTGGCTTAACCATTCTACGGTCGGGTGGAACATGGAAGTCCCATCCTGGGTTTGGATTTTGCATCATCAATATGAGGTTATTTTTCCTTGTATTTCTATGAGTATTATATCGGTTTATATATGGGTTATATGGTTGTGATTTCCTTGGTATTTATGTTGTTATTATGTTGGTTATGTATGTGTTTTATGAAAATATCTATGTATGGCTCTCATCATGTTTTTTACTTGTAAATGAATGAAAAATGTATCTATGACCTAATGGATGAAATGGAAGTTAATGTGTTGAGGAATTAATGCCTCTTAGCAATTCTCATCTAAGTATGAGACCCCTATGCTCAGATCTATTATATTATATATTTGTGATATGTTTGAAGAAATGCCTATCATGGCTAGTACGGGTCCAATCAAGGTATTTTCAAGTAATTGCATTTGTACTGTCATTTCCTTGTTATCTTACTGTTCTAAAGGTTTCATTCAATTTTGGGTGGTGACTTGGGCTCTAGACCTGAAAAAAGTGGCTCAAATCCCGGGGATGTTGGTACAACACTGACCAAAATAGTCCCTGGACGCTGGCATGCCTATAGCATGGGAGCATCCAGAGCCTCCTAAATGTTGGCAAGCCTATAACATGGAAGAGTTTGGGGTTCAAGTGGTCCAGAATCTAAGTGGGACCCAAGGGCTGGTTGTAAGAAAGGTTGGGATGGTTCCTGAGGGTCCCAATGTTGATTTTGAAAATTTGTATGTTGTGTTTCTATCGGTTCCACTTCCTTAACATGACTTAGGAGGTTGAATCATATTATAGTTGCCTCTCATCACATGTTTAACTTGGTTGGACAGTCACTTGGGTAGATGTGGGAAAAGGGTATTACAGTGTTAATGTTGAAGAATATGACTTGGTAAGCCTAGCCCTTGTAGGCCTTCCCAAGGGCTGGCATAGTTACCAATATTCGTTGAAAGGGAGGGAGAATCTATTGAATTAGGAACGCTTATGGTCTAATTTGGTACAGGAGGAAATAAGGCGGAATACCAGAGATGGGACTTCATCCAAGGGCATGGATGAAGATAAAATTGCATTGGTTGGAAAGGGAAAGAAGGGAAAAGGGAAGAAATATCAAACCAAACCAGAATCTAGCCAAGGGGCAAGAAAAAATATTTTTCCATAATTAAATGCTTCAATTGTCATGAATTCGGGCACTATGCCACAAACTGTCCACACAAAAAGTAAATCAAGAAGAACTTAGGAGGAGAAGTAGGTGAAGCCTTTGTTTCATAGTTTGAGCTTAACTTCACCCTTATCGCATGCATGGTCAACACAGTGATGAGGAGCATGTGGTAGTTGGACTCAGGCACATCGTTCCATATGGCAGGGTGTAGATATTTTTTTAGTGACCTGGAGGAGAAAGATCTATGAAATCCACATGAATCTAGTGGACGATGGAAGGTATAGCATGAACAAGATTGGTACAACAACCTTTCAGAGGGAGCCGAGCTCCCCTATGAGACTGAAGGATGTCATGTTTGTTCTAGGCCTAAAGAAAAATATCATCTCTATTTTAGTTTTGGAAGATCGTGGTTATGATGTGATCTTCAACAAATGGAAAGCATTCTTGAGACACATAGCCATAGGACAGGTGAATTAGATCGAGGTTCATGTGAAGAACCTATATAAGCTAGGATGTGGAATATTGTGCTACATTAAGCACTAAGTTGGAGAAAGTACATAGTCATGATGTCGGTGATATTTGGAATAGAAGACTTGGCCATTTGCATCATGTTTCCTTAAAGATTATGCAACAAATAAATAGTGGCCGCCTCAAAGGAGCACTTGAGAAACAAGATGTATGCAAAGGGTGTACCTTAAGGAAGTATGAAAAATCCACATTCCATGATCGGGACAACAAAGAACATGTAGACTTAGAAAGGATCTAGTGTGATGTCTGTGGACCTTTCTCGACAACCTCCACTAGCAAACACAAATATTTTTTCATTTTTATTGATGACTTCTCAAGGAAGTGTTGGATCTTCTTCATGCAGAATAAAGTTGAGACATTCTCCAAGTTCGTAGAATTCAAGGCACTAGTTAAGAAAGAAATCAACAAGAAGGTGAATGATCATAGGAGCGATAATGGAGGTGATTGTGTTTTGAATGAATTCAAGTATTTTTGTGTGAAAGAAGGCTTTCGAAGAGAGCTAGCAACACCAAACAACCCACAACAAAATTGGGTGTATTTGTGGGCTGAGGCATGTAACACAACTATCTACTTGTAGAACCAAAGTCCTCATCAGATTCTTGGTATGGTTACACCAGAATAATCCTTCTCAGGGAGAAATCTAGATATGTCACACTTTAGGATTTTTGGAGCCTATGTTTACTGCCAAGTCTCCAAAGAATCAAGGAACAAGCTAAATTCAACTGCAGAGTTAGGGGTATTTGTTGATTACACAAAAACTCCTCACAACTACTATGTGTACTTACCTTACCTCATAATGACAGTTGTGTGAAGGGATGTAAATTTTGATGAGGAGAAAGCAACATGATGCTCTCTTGCAAGAGAGCTTCAAATCCCATCAAAAGAGGAGCTTTTAGCTCCAAAGGAGGAACCTTAGGAAGTTTTGGAGCAACCAAAAATTGAGGAGAAAAGAGTGGAGATATCCACTCAAGTAGACCCATCTAGAGAAGGGAGACAAATAACCAGGGAAGTTGATATACTTGTAAAGGATGTGGGGGAGAATATTGGATCTCCTTCAAATTTGTACAGGAAAGGGAGGTCACCTAAGAGTTACACTAGATACATGACTCTAATGAATTCACTTGTAGAGATTAAGCGCCCTCTTTCGAGGAAGCAATAGTGAAACCTGTATGGGTTGATGCAATGGTGGGGGAATACAAATCCATTGTAAAAAACAGTGTTTTGGAAGTGGTACCAAGACCTGTAGATAAATCAGTTGTGGGTTCGAGATGGATCTTCAAAGTTAAGCATGAAACATACGGAAGCATAGAGAATTATAAGGCTAGATTTGTGGCCAAAGGATTCTCTCAAGTTGAGGGAATCGACTATGAGGACACATTTTATCCTATAGCAAGGTACTCATCCATTAGATCAATTCTTGCACAGGCTTCACAGATGGGGTGGAAGATCCACCAAATGGATGTAAGAATAGCATTTCTTAATGGGGTTATTGAGGAGGAGGTGTACTTCAAGAAACCATAACTTTTTGAGACATTTGATCAGGAGTCTCATGTGTGTAGACTCAAGCAAGTGTTGTATGGTCTCAAACATGCACCTCGTGCTCGGTACATGAGGATCAACCGTTATCTCACTAGTTTGGGCTTTAGAAAAATTGAAGTAGATGCAAACCTCTATCATATTTTGGTAGAATTTAAATTGATTATTATTGTCTTATATGTAGATGATTTTATTTTCATTGGTGGTGATCAGTTGATAAGATCTTGCAAGGAGGAACTTGCAAGGGAATTTGAAATGAATGAAATGGGTCTCATGCACTACTTCCTCGGGTTGGAAGTATGGAAAGATGATGGGGAACTATTTGTGTCTCAAGGAAAGTATGAAAATGATATACTATAGAGATTTTGTGTTGAGAGTTGTAAACCCATGGAGACACCTCTAGTGACTGACTAGAGGAAGGAGGATCCCACTTCAGGTCAAGAAGTGGATGCTACCATTTATCAACAGCTAGTGGGTTCACTGATGTATCTTGTGAACACATGACCAGATATGTGCTATGCAGTCAACCAACTGAGCCAAGATATGGTTAAGCCGACCAAACTATTTTGTAAAGCAGCTAAGCATTTTTATTGTACCCCAGTTTGGATTATGGTATAGACAGACATAGGGAGTGAATTTGAGTGGCTTTATGGATGCAAATTGGGTGGGGAGTCCATTAGAATAGAAGAGTACATCAGGTGGAATTTTCAATGTTAGGTCCACAATAGTTTCTTGGTACAAAAGGAAGCAAATATCTATGGTGCTCAGCTCAACAGAAGCAGAATACATGGTTGCAAGTCAAGCAACATGTGAGGCGACTGGATGAGAAAGATACTTTTGGAATTGTTTGGTTAGATGATGGATCCAACTATGATCTATTATGATAATCATAGTTGCATCAAGGTCTCTAATAATCCTATATTTCACGATCGATCCAAGCATATAGATATCTGGTATTACCATTTATGGGACTGTGTGTAGAGGTGGATAATGTTGCTACAAAACATTCCGACAAAGGAACAAGATTATAACATTTTGACAAAGGATTTGTCAAGAGGGAAGTTTGAGATACACGGGTGCAAGATAGGAGTGGTTGATAATCCCTATCTTACTAAGAGGGAGTGTTAAAAAAATGCAATAAGAAAGTCTCAATTTGATTTTGCCTTGGTAAAATTGAGAAAATTCAAATTTCCACATCAGCAGACAACTTGGATGCAGTTAACTTGTGTGACATGGCTTGTGTTGCTGATTTTACTCAGTAAATTCAATTTAGAGGAGTTGGAGTTCAATTAAGCATGTTTGATTACCAATTTGTAGCAATCAAGGTCAGTTATTTCAAGTTGTTTTCAATTAAACTACTTCTAGTTTTTGGAGGAACTAGTCTAAGGTCATTTGTGTAGTGAGACTTTCTTCTCACTCAGTGATCATCGAGTTAAACTAATCAATTAGCCCAAAATAGCTAGTGAATGCAAAGGATTTGAGCTCCCCATCTATGGTGGATATTCCGAGGCAATGTAACATCAATTGTAAACTAGTCTTGAGTGTACAGGTGTTGCATGTAGTGAGATGATCAACCTTGGGAATTGTGAAATAATTTTGGAGGAAATTCCTAAATAATAGGGGCTAATTTCCTCAGGAATTTCACAAGGAAATAGGTGCTCAAGAAGAGGTAGAAATTGACTAAGTCTAGGTCATAGCTTCCAAATGAGCAGAGAGATAGGTTATTCACTTGCAGGTTGACCTCATATTGAGCTAGTAATTGTAATAAATCTCTATTCATTAGATTAATGCAAGTAGGCATGGGGTTTTTAGCAGATTTATTTCCCCTAGAAAAATACTATGTGCATGTGTGTTATTTGTCATTGCATGTTTGTGATTGATGTTATAAATTGTGAATTTAATTCCACAAAGTAGTAGAGTATATTTGTGTCTTGTGATTTTGATTAAAACTTCATGAGAAACTGCAAATCTACACCATAATTTCTACAAAGTCTACATGATGATTTTATGATTTAATTTTAAAATCTCATAATCATGTTTATGTATTTTTCCCTTCCATGGTGTGAAATCAATTGAATGTTAGTGAAATAAAAAAATATGCATACTTATAGTCAATCTCTTTAATATAAGAAGATTACATAAATAATAATTAATAACAACAACAACAACAATAATAATTAATTGTCAATGAAACTTATGGATGACACTATTACAATTCCTTATAAGCATTCCATGAAATAAAAAACGACCCTTCAAAGAAGTGATGTGTATTTGACACTCATATTGATGCAAGAAATTTTCCAATTCAAGCACACATAGAAATTTCTAATGTGAAATTTGTTTGTTCGGATGCAAGGTCAATAAAAATTACTATGCCCTTAAGTGCATCATGAAACTACAAGTTAAAAAGAAAAAGAAAAAGAAAATCCAACCCTACTCTAGTCTATTGTAGTAGTGTTTATACACAAAGCAGCCTACGATGACATGAAAGACTCCTATATAGTTGATTCCAAGAACTAACATTCTTCTTATAACAAATTGACCTACTTGTGCCTAATATATTATTTAAAATTTCTTAAACTTAGTCTTACAAGACCAACCTTCATTAATTGAATGGGTGGAACACCCTTAATTTTCCTTATTAGTCCCTCTTTAATGATGTATAATCAACATTGAACACTTCTAAAACATTTGAAAATTTCTAACCATTATTTAATCACAATTTGAGATTTTCCTTCCTTGTTTTTTGGCCTAAATTTGTGTATGTTGTATAGTTTACTTTTTGAGTTGATTTTTATCCATTGTTTTTAGATTTTCACTATTCAGCCCAACCATTTTCTTTTATATATTTTATTTTCCTCTCACCCATAATAATCTATCACCTGATCAACCCTATCCACCAGTTATATAGGCAAAATTAGCACTTAAGTACAGAAAACTACAAAATAACGAGTTGTTTTCAACAAAAACCAATAAAATTCCATTTTTCCCCAAGGACCATAGTGTGTGTAACCCCAAAATTGGTGGTAAACAAAATCCTATGTCTTCTTAATCAACAGTCAACTTATTTTCCTATCCGAATGTTTATTTGAGTATAACTAAACATCTTACCTTTGAATAATGAGGTAAAGACATAAATTTGAGCTAGTATTTGAGACAACATCTTATTCAAAGATATATTAGGAGGTTCTAAATAGTTATGGGAAGATTCATAACAAATTTGTGAAGCACTACTACAATCTATATACTATTTAGACTTTTTATGAAAAATAGAAAAAATAGTAACCCAAATTCATCATTTTCCCTATTTGGATCCATTTAATTTATGGTTCTATATCTCTTAGGTTTATCTTTTATCACTTAATTTTCTTGTGGATCTTGGGTTTCTATCTCTTCCTCTCCTTCCCCCACTCCACAATCTTTGGTTAAGAATTTTTCTCAATATTCCATTGGAGAATCACAATGACTTGCAAGGTAGGAGACACATCTTTCCTTTGAGGGCATCAGAACTTTCTTCATCCTATAACTTAATGATTTATGGTGTCTTTAGTTTTCTAGATAATATATTATATTTTAATATTATGATATCAATAACTTGGGGAGAAAGGAAAGCTTGGCAACATCACCTCACTTTATTTTGCTTAATTTGTTGTTTTTCTTTACACTCTCTTTATCGTTTGTAATTATGATATTTAAGGGGTTTCACCACCAATCTAAGAGAATTAATTCACCATTAAAAGAAAAAAAGATCTTTTTGTTTAATTCATAGAACCCAAAATTTCTTAAATAAACTTATCTGTTGATTTCTTCTGTAAATGAAAATTTTACTTTCAAATCCATTCCTTCTCCATTTTATAATATTTCAATTTAATTAAAATTAAAAAAATATATATCTAATTTCTTCTTTATCATTTTTAATATTTCTTAATTTACTCAAATTTAATTACTTTCATTTTAACACTAAACAAGATAAACTTTCTTAACCAACCATTAGCTCACATAACTCAAAATAGTCGCACTCTAATTTGTTACATTCTTAATTTTCCAAATAAAACCCACCTTCATTTTATAATATTTATAATATTCTCGAGAGTTATAATTTGCTTTGCTATTTTCTTAATTTTCCAACAACAAAAAATTCACATTCTACTTTTAATTTAATTAAAATAAATGTCTCGTTTCTTTTTCATCACTTTTCTTTTTTCTTAATTTAATTAAGATTGGATTACGCTCCTTTCTTAATCTACCCTTAACTCGCATAACTAAGAGAGTCATTAGATTACATTGTTCTTTTCTTAATTTAAAAGAAAAACCAAATGGTCACTCTCTCAAGAGTATTCTTTTTAGCTTTGTCACCTTCCGAGAATTATTAAAGGGGTGATCGTATGATCTCTTCTTTTAAGAAGACTTACTTTTTGCGAAATGTCGTTTTTTTTTTTTTTAACTTTTGATTTTATTTTTTATTTTAGTATTATTTTTAAGAATTTTAAATAAATGGGTTTTAATAATACATTTTACATTTGAAAATTGAATATTTATTTGATAATTTTTTATGTATGGAAATAAATAAAAGAAAAAATGATCAATTTTAATTTCGAAAACTAAAATTATCTTTTTGTCTTTAGCAAAACTAAGAAGAAAATGAACATTGCAAAGATAAGAACTAATTTTCATGGTTTATTTTGGTCTATTCCCAAAACATCTTGCAACTAAAGAGTTTGTCACCTTTAAGATACTAAAAGGGTTGAAGATGAAAAGCACTTTCCCTAACATCTTGCAACCAAAGAGTTTGTCACATTTAAGATACTAAAAGGGTTGAAGATGAAAAACACTTTTCCTTGGATTGCCCATCGCTTACTCACACCATTCTAATTTTCATAACTCATTGTCAGAATTTTATCTTTCAATTTGCACATTGTGTTGAATTTATAGAGATTTTTACCTAATAATTAATTAATTTATATTTATAGTCTAACTAATAGATTAAGTAGTTTTTTTGGTAAACTAAATAATTTACTTTTATGATTTTTGAAAATCTCCACCAAATTTTGGAGAAAATTGTTTAGAAAAAGTATTTGGAAAAGGATCATTGGACCTTTAATTAAAATACTTCAGTTTGCACCTTGATTTTACATAACTTTATATATAGATATAAAGTAACTAATGTTAAACAAATAATTTACCTTTTAATATGATTAAGAAATGTAATTTCTTCACTACTTAATAATATGGAGATGAGTAGATTAATTTACTTTTTATTGTTTCTTCCGTACTTAATATGGAGATGACAAGAACTAGTATTATTGATATTGCATGATGCGTAATTTATTCTATATTTAGTTTACATGTGATATATTAAAACAAAATTTATTAATAATAAAAAATATTTCTAAAACAATTTAAATGTCGATATTAAATAGCATAATTTTATTATCTAACTTATATAGAGAATTATAAAGTAATTAAAAAAAAAAAGACTTACAATTACAATAACTTAGGAAGATGTGTAATTTATTTTATTTTTAATATAGAGTTGATAAGATTTTTAAAATATCAATAACAATTAAAAATGTAATCTAGGTTATAAATGAAATATTTCAATACCCATGTTGACTAAAAGATTTTAGCATTAAACATATATAGAGAGAAAGATTGAGAGAACTATTATTCCATTAATAGCTACTTTCTAGTTAATATGGATTTGATATGTAGATATTTAGAAAAATAATAAAAATAATTAAATGTAATGTCAATTACATATATATTAAAATATTTCAATGTCAACTACATATATATTATACTTGCTTAGATCCATATATTTTTTCTCTAAAAGATCTTTGCATCTCAAGAGATTTGATCCCTCTGGGCACTTGGTAGACCCAGAGTTAAGATGGATCTAGGCTGGTTTAGTTTATTAGTTAGGTTACAAACATAACTAACTAATAAACTAAACTAGCCTAGATCCATCTTAAGTCCGGATCTACCAAGCACCCAAAGGTATCAAATCCCCGTATATATATATTTTTTTGTTATTAGTCTAGTTTAAAATTTGGTTACATTTTCAATTACAGAAATTGAATCATTGAAAATATAAATCTGAGTGATTTAGAAGTCTTTCATTGGCTGAATTCATTCATACATTTAAAAATACAACTTAAATAGTGAAAAATATCATTTCATCAACAATCTTGGAAACAATAATTATAAAAAAAAGCTAAATTTATAACAAAATAACTAGTC